>JASFDB010000003.1:0-33930 GCA_036937035.1 Cystodermella granulosa | reverse complement strand
CCTTGACTGGCAAACAGATCCCCAAGATCAATCGCAAATCACCCCAGGCTCACCTTCCCCGCTTCCGCAATCCGTCAGTTCTTTGCTGAACTATCATCCTTACTTCTTTTCTTATCTTTTGGCAGACACCCATTTCGCACCATGTATCCGAGCCAACTTCATCACCATCCATCACTCCAGTAGTTCACGGTGTTCCCGAAACAGACAGGCTCAAACAACGCGCAGCTCGATTTGGTCTTCCCCCTCAAGAAATAGATCCAGAACTGGAGAAACGAAGACAACGCGCCGAGCGGTTCGGAATCCCTTTTGTTGAAAAAAACAAACCAGCCATGATTAACCCAAAGTCCGCAAATCTAGAGAAAATGGCGAGCGATGTACAAATCTCCTTGCGACTTTTGCTTTTGTTTGGCTAAATCATCATATCAGGATCCCGAAAAATTGATACAGAGAGCTGAGCGCTTTGGCACCAACATTTCTGCGTCCATCAAACACCAGGAAAAAACCAGACCTGACGAACAAATCGACGCCGAGGAAGCGGAGCGTCGCAAGAAGAGAGCGGAACGTTTCGGTCTATGAATACCTTTCTTCACCTGCCAAAGGCATATCCAGTCTCAAACTTATACCCCTATTACATCGTATTCACCTGCAATCGCAGTCTTGGCAATCAAACTTCGCGTTTAGGTTACATAAAAAATTAATTTAATGAGATAAGTGGCAACTGATGCACTGATGAGTCAGATAAGATATTTCGGAAGTGTTTCATTGAATCATCACTCTAACCTCGTTCTTCCTTTTTGCTGCCCAGCATCTCAATTGACAGAGTAGTACCATGTCCAATAATGAACCCAACCTATTCACTTGTTTGTCATGCTCTATTGCATTCTTTTCCGCCGAAGAACAGAGTATGTGCATACCTTATAAAGCTGCTTTCAAATAGCTAAGTATGTTCTAGGAATTCATTATCGCTCTGACCACCACAGATACAATATGAAGCGACGAATATCATCATTGCCTCCGCTTAGCGTCGCCGTTTTCAATCAGAAGGTCCTTGACCGTAAGTCTGAGAACGCCGTTATGCTGCCATCGAAGGGGACATCTTGCGAGGTGTGCAAGTAAGTATCGGATATGATCCTTAGGAGTGTTGCAAACTTATAGCGCCTTTTCAGTAAAATATACACCACAGAAAACGCCTTCCGCTCCCACCTCCAATCCAGAAAGCACAAGGACAATGAATTAAAAGCAAAGGCAAATGTAAAACAGCTTCTTTCACCATCCGTGGACGATCAGAAAGCCTTATTGGCATTGCGAGAAGATATCCCGGACGACGACGAAGTCGTTCGAACCATCGACGAGAAAATTGCTGCGGCTCGGTCTCGTCTAACTTCGAAGCATTGCTTGTTTTGTCCTTTGGACTTTCAGTCCTTGGAGGAAAACCTGACTCATATGTCATTGTCGCACTCATTCTTTATTCCCGATGCCGAGTATCTCATCGATATTCAGGGCCTCATACTATATCTGGGAGAGAAGATATTGGTCGAAAATACCTGCATATACTGCAATGGAAAGGGCAAAGAATTCAGAACCATTGAGGCCGTCCGAAAGCACATGGACGACAAGAGCCACTGCAAGATCGCTTACGACACCGAAACAGATCGTCTAGAAGTTTCAGATTATTACGATTTTACTAGCTCTTATCTAGAGGTAAAAAAGTCTAAATCACGCCAAAAGCCTAGTAAAGAGGACGAGGCTTGGGAAGATGTGGACAGCGAAGACGACATAGATGTGGACGAAGTGGTTGAAGTGGTATCAGATTCTGGGTCAGAAGATACCTCCGGCTCAGATCAAAGTCTTCCAGACAACCAAATAACATATGGAGACTCTCATTTCGAATTGGTTTTGCCGTCAGGAGCACGAATTGGTCACAGAAAATTACGCAAATTTTATACACAATCGTTCTTTCCTGCATCTCAAGGGAAAGCAGACGATCCAAAGTCCGGAGCAGCATTGGTGCGAAAACTACTCGCAGATAAAAATTCAGCTTTGGTGCCGCGAAAAGGAGGCTACGGAGCCTTTGGAAGCGGGTTTGAAGTCGTCAAAGCGCGAAACCGTGGTGAAGCGCGTGAAGCAGGTAGACATATTCGTGAGTTTAGAGACCAAAAGCGGCGGGAAGATTTTAGGACGAAGGTTGCTTTCATTCACAACAGCCAAAAGCACTATCGAGATCCTTGTGAGCGTTTTTCTCTTTCTTCCTCTTTGTATTCTGATCCTCTCTCCCTCTACAAGTGCTTCAGGTAACATTGTTAATTATAATTTATACATCCTCATTATCTGATATACCTTTCTTAGTGAAAAAAGGCAGTACGAACAAGAGAACCATTGCCGATGGGTATATATAAGATATCTTACTATAAATTCACCAATGAAAAAGTGAAAAAAAAATTCTAGTACAAATAAGCCGCAGGGACTACGCCTTCTCTACCCGTTCGCACATCTCGGGCATACCACCACCTGTCAAATGCTCGGTGATCAGTCCAAAAGCGATATCAGAGCCGACAGTGCGATACTTACGCAGGATCTCGGTCATCGAGCACCTCCACCTCCACGCCCGCAGACAAAGGTAATTCGCCTTCACCTGTACCATCAAACGAATACCGCGCATGCGCAGGTCTACTAAGTTCCTCCGCCAACATACCACCCATAGCATCTGGAGTCACAGCGCGCACATAGTTACTAGCATCGGGCCCAAACGGATCACTGTGGTCTAAACCGTCAACCTTCTCCTTATCCTGAATATGGCTGCCGAAAGGACTTGCTCCTAGAATTGTCGTGCGGGTTGCAGCATTAATATGCTCTAATAAAGATGACGGTCGGTGATGCATCGAATCTTCATCCTCGTCTTCAGCGGGATCAAATTTATTCAGATTATTGTCACGACGAGCAAATAACGTCCAGAGAATTCCGATTAAGGCCAACAAGAAAACAATGCCAGCAGCAATTGCAATTGAGATCAAGATAACGACTCCAGTTGCCAAAAGATCTGTGCATAATAGACATGTTTCGGGTCAACTAACGGCAAAGAATATGAGAAAATACGAACTCACGTCGTTGATCGAAACTGAACGCCGTGATAGACCTAAATATGGCAGCTACAGCTCCGGGTAATCCTTCGGAAGAAGTGGAAACGATATAAGGAATGAGAGTTTGGCCATCATGCAATGCACAAGATATATTGCCAAAGGAGGAGTCCGATAGCGAACCAGAAACCATGAGCATGCGGTTGGCCTCAATGATATTATTGCCACTGTGAGCGTCTTGGAGTGGCACCATAGTAAGTTGTGCAACCGAGGTATCTCGCTGTAAAGTAGAACCTTCGACAAGGCAATGCTGTCATTCCAAAGTTTTCTGTATCCACAGATAATATGCTTACCTAGATTCGACCATCCATTTCCATTCCAGAAAGACAAAAATGTGCTGGACCCATCCGTTGATCTACCAAGATCAGACAAACGGTACAGAATAAGTATGACAAAGGAATTGCTCACCGTCCTGCAGCAAAGATACTGCTCCCGTTACCGTTATTGACTTCGATCGCAGTGACAGGACCAGGAAGACCAGAGCCTATGACACTCCAAGTATCATTTGAAAAGCTATATTGAGCAACATTTACAGTGGTTCCAGACAAAGTAATCGAGCCAGCAACAATGAGGTATTCCTGGTTTTTCTGAAAGGCGATTTATAAGCTTGTCTTGCCTGGTAATAGATTAAAGCAGATAGATATGTTACATACCCCGGCATACTTGACGGAAGCTACTTCTCCTTGGATTCCATTTCCAAGCGTATTCCATTGCTTATTTGAGTTATCCAGGACGCAAATGGATTGACACGCTAAAGAGCCTGCCTGAGCGAACGTCCCAGCTACGATCACTGAATTCCCCTTAGATGACGAGGAGCTGATTGAACGAACAACAACGGGTGATCCCAAGGAAGGGCGAAGACTCTGGAGATCCGTGACCCAAGTGTCATTTGAGAGATCGTAGATAGCAAGACCATCCATATTGGGGTCCAAAAGCGTGAATTGTCCACCAATGTACAGCTTATTTTCATCCACGAATAAAGTTCGAACTGTACCGTTGATTTGAGCACCATTTAGGCCTCGGACTGTAGCAGACTCTGGATCATAGATGGCCACTCCTTTTGAAACTGCAGATGGCTCAAAGCCAGCAAAGGAGAAATTTCCACCCAAAATTATGAGCTCCTTGGATGATGTTGAATTCGTCCAAAAGGCTCCAGCTAATACTGCAGGTGCATTAGGAACGGGATCGCCTGGGAGGGATACAGGTTGATTGTTACCCTGTCTAGCAAGGAGCTGTGGTAGTTTAGAGACAGCAAGCCAGGAAGCAACGCGCGGAGCATGGTGCGACCGTCGACGGCGATTGGTGATACTTGTGGATAATCCATTGATCATTTCCGAAAGTTGGACGCCCAGGGGCGTGACACGCGGTACATCGCCATCGCCATTGCTCAACAAGATCATACCGCTGGCTCCAAACTTTTTGGAAACCACTACGTTGCCAGCGACAAATTGCGATGTCGTTCCGTTTCCCACAAATGACATGTTGCCGACCAGGAATCCTCCGCTGTTAATCCAATAACCGTGACTGATATCCCAAACTGCGAAACCAGCTGCATTGACAAAGCCAGAGGGCGCAAGTATTCCTGTAAAGTTCCCTACTACCTGGACTTGACCGTTCGATGAGCCAAGGCTAGAAACTGTGCCATTGACTCCGTTGGCTAGGGCATTCCATCCACCCGTTTGAACATCGTACAACGCTATACCTCTCAAATTGCCATGCATTGAGCCGGACGATGTGTCATGGAAAGACCCTCCTACGAACAACTGATCGTCTTGAAGGACAAGTGACGTGATTTCACCGTTCAGTCCACCCTCCGAAAGTGCCGATAGCATTCCGTTTTTGTATGCGACAATATTGGTGGCAAAATTTGCTGAGCCCATGGAGAGGTTGAAAAACCCTGCTAGGAAAATGGTGCCAGATGAATGGTGGGCAACAGCATTTATAGCGGACCGAAATCCAACTTCAGCTGTAATGCCGTCAGTTACGAATTGCAGACCAATGGTATCCGTAGATGTTTGAGAAGATTTTGGAAAGAACTGTGTCCCATCAGTGATTGATGAAGTTCGAGGCCATTCGATAAATCCGAATCCACGATTGGCGTCCTGAAGTGAACTAGGCTCCGGACCCTTTCCGGATTGACTAGAAGATACGTTAGCGGATTTGAGGACGAGTTGCACTCGATCTGCGATGAGCTCAAATTTTCCGTTTTGACTGTTTCCTTCGTTGTCTGTCAACGTCATGGTGATTGTCGTCACAAAATCAGGCGAAGACGGAAGGATAGGGCCACTGTATAGAAGAATCGTTGCATCTTCTTCGTTACGTTGAGACACTGTGGTAGTCAGCGGCTGCAGACCCCCTCCAGGAAATATGGTGACTTTGACATCTGTACGCGAAGGACAGTCCTGGAAATTAAGGCAGCCTGGAATAAGCATATTAACGTCATAGTTGCCGGAGGCGGAAACATAAGGGATCCAAGTGAAACTAGGTGCTTGTGAGGCAGGCGTACCGACATCTACAGAAGACACAAGAACAGACTGGATAGTCCCAGCGATCTCGGTGCTTGCCACCTTTGTCACCCAGTTTCCAGTGCGAGATGTATTTGATGGATTGGGCGCAAAGCACGATAAGCCGTTGTTGGAATCGATTGAAGATGCAAAGGCACCAGAAGATAGGAGTTGAAGGATGTGTAAACCAGAAGAAGCACCCGAAACCCCGGATACCTTGATTTGAACACCGGTTATCGCCATTGGAGAGTCAAACAGATAATCCTGATATAATACTGATGAATCGGTAGATAATGGGCATGGATCGGAGCACGTCTGATTTTGGCCCGTTGACGGTTCCACGAAGTGTAAAGTCTGGACTTTGTTGTCTGGAATTGTCGTGACACTATAGAAAAAAAGAGTTGAGAACGAAGTACACGTATACAAGGTACAACGTACCTAAAAGTTGTAGTTCTATGATCGTCTAGGAAAGTATTGCCTAGACGTATTCCGCTTACAGATATAAAGGTGAAAGCCCGGACAGTGATCAGCGCGGTATTGCCATCAGCTGAAAACCAGGTATTATTAGGCCCATCCGGTCCAGGGGGGCATAAAATTGTTCGAATGTTTCCAAAATTCGAGTCAGATGTTGAAGGTGATCCATCAATCTGTGCATGTTCCAGTGGTATGGGAACCAAGGATGAAGAAAAGAGGGTAGCGCCAGGGGAAAAAGGAACGTTTGGGTTGTTGGTATTGTTGAGAGGAGCAGATGCGTTACCAAACGAGACAAAAAATGACCCTGCAAAAAATAAACTGCTATCGGAAGAATTCGATGTTATAGACGTGACTCGGGCTTGGGCTCCAGTTACTCCAACGAATGGAGGAGGAGCCCAAGATTTTGCTTTGGCATCCCACACTGCGATAGAGGCACTGGGTGTTTTAAAACTTCCTCCCGCCCACAGCTTATGATCCTTCTCGTCGCAGAACAGTGCATCCACTTCGCCGCTAGGTTCGTTGGGGCTGAGAGCAACTATTGTACCCGATTTGAGATTGTATGACGCGACATTGGACGCCGGCACAGAACCGACAGATGAGAAGAAACCCGCGAAATAATAAGCGTCATCGAGGATGCAACCTGTTGAGATACGCCCTCCCGAGTTTGTAGATGCAATAAACGATAACGAACCATCGGTAGAACGTGAGAGAAGAGAAGAAGTGGAAGGATCGAATGACATGGACGAAGTGTTGCTGAATATGTCGAGACCCGCAAACGCGCCCGCAAGACCGACCTTGCCCATGCGATCAAAATCAACTCGAGGGACAGCATTAACGGCATTTGGAATGGCAAGAAGTGAAAAAAACAGGCATAGTTGTCTGAGCATTAGGGTGATTGACATATAAATTTCGGCATACACTGGAATTTTGTATACGTGCAGGGTGTGTGCTCGAGCAAGTAACACTGTAGAAACGACGTTGAGCGGCAAAGTATGGCAGGACGCGACGTGTAACTCGAGGCTGGCTTGAGGACGAGAGCAGTGTTGCCTAGCAATCAAAGTTCAACAAAGTCAACATGGAATCCAACCGGCAACTACCGAGTAATACTATAAGTTTTACGTAGAAGATGCATGTACGTATTCAAACCACTGTTCTACTCATGAATCCTTGTCACTTTTCACAACCACGGTGTCTAATTTGACTTCCATCCCTACTGGATTCAAGAATGGTGACCGAAGCTCAAAAATCCTATTGTAAAAAATATTATGACCTACAGCCCAACAAACAAAAATGACAAACACTCACTGAGGATAGCGCATTCGATGCACAAGCGGTCTTTTCGCTTCTGTAAGCAGTAGATTGGTATCCGACACATCTTGCTGTTGGGCTGTGTGTTTCGCATTACGTTCCAGCCATATATCTCGTGCGGGAGTGTACATGGCGATCCAACGGGTCAAGTAAGCATCATCGCTTGGTTCAGGGGTATATCTGTATGCTACATATGCGAGCACCGATGTTATTACAATGTTTCGCCAAAATGGACTTGAGAATCCTGTAAAATATAATGTTTGAAACCGGTACTACTTCACTGTGCTTGTAATCAAAACTGACCTTCTCTTGGGTACTCGGCGTAGTCTCCGTGGCTGCCGTGCGCCTGAGTAGAGGTAAACCTATTGCAGACAGTAGATGCCGTGGAACGATAGCGGGTTAAAAAGATCCTTGTTGAGGCGACAGCGTTCTTCGCCAGTAACATGATTGTATGAATTCCAACCAATACTCTTTAGTCCGAAGGTTGCCGCATTGTTTGCTGAACGGCTTCAATCCTAACAAAATGTCACCGTGACTATGGGGGTCCTGTAATATATATTTAAGTATGTGTTTTAGAAGAGTCAATGATCTATTGTCTGTTTAATAGTTAAAATCTCGGTGTCACGGTTAGTATTTTTTTCCACATAACACTATCCTAAACCATTAATATTGTAACTGAAGTGTCATGAGTGACTACAGTAGTTAACACTGAACTTGAATTCTAACTTGAAATTTTTTTGAAGTATTATATACGTTTATGTCTGTATCGTGCATGCTAAATTAAGGAACTGTCTGATAGCAGACGCTTGAAAAAACTTTCATGTCAGAGGGGCATCCGAGAAACGGACCTACAGAGCTGGTGTACCTGATCTCGAAGCTCATGAGTAACCCTTATAGAATGAGGATCCAGAATAGCAATCACCTGATGGTAGCCATTATGAGGATTAATTGTCTCGTTCCTTTCCTTCTGTCAACCGTTCTCTCATTTCGATTGCTGCACATCTAGTTCACTCACTGCCAGTCCAGCCTTTCGACTGAGCCAATTTACCAGTCTGGGGGTAAAAGTGGCGGTCAGCCAACTTGAATAGGTAAGAACAGGGTTTTGTGGATTGTATAACTTGCCAATACATGGCGTACTACTGTACAAGCCCTCTTGCCCATTTCCTGATGTGTTGCTGATCGCATCTATCTCATCCGTTACGTATTCCGCGCCGTAGTGGAAATTAAAGTAAGAAGCTCTGTGTACCATTCGCACCTGCAGTGTCACAGTGTAACGCTTTAGTGACGAGTGAGGTTTTTACCAAAAAGGTAATAATGGTGTAGTGATCAAGATCACATCCGTATAAAATTTAAATTTGCAGACGCTCAACTGCACATTTCGACACCCTCTATCATTATGGCCCCAGATAATGCGGACGACTACCAAGCAATAGCTCCGTTTGAAGGTCCAGAAAAACTCTTGGAGATCTGGTTTGCCGCATCCCCTTTAGCCTTACCAGACCTCTCTCGTTCGGACAGTGGGAAAACTGGTCTGCGAAAGGTCCACCGCAAAATATGGGAGGATATGCTTGATGTAGTGAAATGCAAGGTACTTAGCGTCATTGAGGGCTTTGAAATCGACGCCTATCTTTTAAGGTCAAACTCTCATCGCTCTTCTGTATGATGCTCACAATCCTGTGATAGCGAATCCTCCCTGTTCATATCTCCTCACCGTCTTATCCTCAAGACGTGTGGAACTACTTTAAATCTCCTTGGGCTGCCTCGCATTCTTGAGATTGCTGCCACACAAGCCAATCTGCCGACTGTTTACCGATGCTTTTATTCTCGCAAATCCTTCATGTTTCCCGAACGCCAGTTGGGTCCACATCGTGACTGGAAACTTGAAGTCGAATACCTTGATAGCGTGTTTAATAATGGAGCCGCTTATACCATCGGAAAAGTAAATGGTGACCATTGGTTACTGTATATGACCGAACCAGAAGAAAAATCTTCCCGCGTCCCCGCCAACAATGCTTGCGATCCCGATGCAAGCACTACGGTAGATGAACGTCCTGACTTTACCATCGAGATCATGATGAGTGATCTTTCCCCTGCCTCCCGCCTGCCCTTTTTTGCTTCTCAATCTCGTTCTGGAGACGATGAAAGATCGCCAGCATCACAAGCCCAATTCGTATCGGAAAAAGTAGGAATTTCCAACATATTTCCACCCCATCTCGCTACTCTAGACGCCTACGCCTTTTCCCCTTGTGGGTACTCCTCTAATGCACTCATCAAATGGAGTGATGACACTATCTCTCAAATCTCAACTCCACCCCTACTCTTCAATGGGAGATCTGTTCCCCTGAACACTGGTGAAGGTTATTATACAATTCATGTCACTCCAGAAGAGGGATGGTCTTATGCCAGCTTTGAGTGCAATATCCCATTGCTTCTCTTGGACCCAGCTTGTCGACACAACGACGAGTTGCCGGACCTGGAAACTCTCATTCAACGCGTGGTTGATATATTCGCACCCGGACGTTTGACAGTGACTCTATTCATTTCTAGTCATAGAGACGAAGCCGACGAAGGTGTAAATGCTGTTGAAGCTGCTCAAAGAGCCTTTAAAGTGGCACTTGGAGAAGCACGTCACTTGGATGGTGGAACAACGCGCAGATACAAAAGGACAGACAAGATAAATTATGAATTTAAAGGGTATGATCTTGCATTTGCGAGTTTCGAGCTTAGGGAAGCACCTTTATAGTTTGCTCTGTATGCCAGCTCATGGATACCTTTGTTAACCACATTTTCACCGCTTACGGTGAAGCTGTTCGGATCTGTCCTGAACACGATTCTGAAGAAACTGCTCTCTTAGCTGGCCTAGGCCTGAGAGTCTCACTGGCATGAGTCATGAGTAGACGAAGTCATCAAATTCAGCTTCGCAAGGCTTCGCATCTATCAGCGTGTAGTTTGTTCCGGCCCGACAATGGTTCGGTACCCAGGATCCTAAATTCTAACACATGCGTGAGACTCGTAACAGCGACAATATAGATTCTTCACAGTTCATGGCACAGCAGCAGACTTATTGTACGGTCCTGTGAGTTCTATATATAGCTTACAACAAGAACGTGTGGTCATTCGACACAAGAACGTGTTATTGGATTCGAACGTGGCGACATTCTTATACCACACGAAGGTGTCTTCGGTTTCAGATACCCCAAATAGAACGACGAAGGCACAACAACATGGATTGTTCAGGATAGACCGCTTCCTTTAACGACCACCACCACATGGTTCATATCTCATTTACGCGTATTAGACAAGAGAATACTTCTGACTCGTCCCAGACACGGTTCTCAACACATGCTTCATGCCATTAAGCATCGTTATGCACATGGACGTCGGATATTGCTACGCATCATGCCTCCGATTCGGTATAAAATGGTGAAAAGCAAGAGGAGGTAACTATATTCAAGTTGGTATTGCTTCAAGTTGTCTTTGCGCCTGCATATGTTACCCCTCAAAGCTGCTACGTTCGTCCTGCTCAGCCACTTTGTGGTTGGCACTCCTGTTGCGCAGGTCACTTTCATCGATCCCACCAAGAATGGGGGATCTTTCCTGGATGACGGTGAGTGTCATTAGTTGAAGTACCCATTGTCCATTGATGTGATTTTATTTAGCCGGAGGTGGCCTCGGAGAACCTCTGAATGTGAGAATTTCAGCTACTCATATATAGTGACTCGGATGGTCGACGTCGCGTAGGTCATCATATCTGGGACTAGTTCCTCGGCGGTGCTAACGGACGATGGCATTGTCAACTATGCTAAGGCGATTGGTTTGTACGTCTTTTTTTGGTAATATAGGTATTACTCCTAAATCAATCCTATTTCAGCTCAACAGAGTGCCTTAATCAGCACATTGGAGATCCTCAGCTTGCCAATCTTGGAGATGGTAATGGTGCCTTTCCGCAATTGGTGGGGTTTCATCTATTTTTAACTCGGAATTAGCCATTGACACTTTTTTAGATTGAATTGCGCCAAGATTATGGTGACCCAAATCTCGGAACGTGCCTCGAGAGTCTTCTCGGTGGGAACCATTTCAGGTCAGTATACCTACCTCTCGAAAATGCAATTCGCCTTCTCATGGGAGGGTAGGGTCTTTCGTCAGAATGGACCAGCAGCTCCTAGTAATGCCTTGTTTCTTGCGTATGTCTTTGGCCGAAATGCTTTGGCGCTTTTCTTAACTTTAACTTATTACCAGTGTATCCCAAGAAGAGGCAAGTCTCTTCACGGGTAAATCATCCCTCCATTGCTGATCTTTACTACTAGGATATCAGCCATGGTCACACGATTGTTTCCAACGGTTATAATATCGGTGAGATTGATTAGCAGATACTTTCAAAGCCTAGTCATTGCAACCTAAACGCGCCCCCGAAGGTCGCGACAATTTTGTCAGTGGAGCTGTAGGCACCAAGAGCTTTGGTAGTGTAACTTACAATACAGTTGCAACCACTATTTCCGGCGTCGTGCCAACTGGACCGGATGGGTGGGTGATTTTTTAATAATGTGGTTGCTTTTAACTGATGCATACTATTATTGTCTACAAGCATTAATCATGGTTGGTTATTGTTACACAGGAAAATCAACTTATAATGTTTTCAATTCCAGGGATTGCTACTGATGGATCTTTGACACTTTTGACAGTGACCATTCAGTAGACATGATGACAAGGTGTACATTGATGTTCTGCTTGAAAGTACAAGTCAGGGTCAAATGATTTTTTGGTTTACCAGAGAAATTGGTGCAGTCATTTTTGGTCTATAATAGCACTGTGGAACTGCTAGGGCCTCAATTTAACATGTTTAGTTACTGAATGTTTTTTTTTCAAAAGTTTAACTTGTGAATTTGGAATGGATGCATTTCAAGGCCAGTACAATTCAACTGTTTAAATGCTGAAAATATCACGCCTCTGAAAAAAGAAAAAAATACCCTTTAACCACCTTAAACGCATGAAGTTCATACGCGAGCAGTTCCACAGAGATAGGAGGCTTGATAAGCGGAATTTTACACATACATCAAATATTTAAGTCGCTATGCTGCGTTACAGAAGACATGCTCTATTGTTTGTGTGGTGCATTATCAATGAGTAGCTGAGCAGTAAAAAGCACAGTTCTGCTCTCTGTTCTTACGCTGTTCTTGAACCTCTCGCATTGTACGGCGCCGTACTTGATCTAGTAGGCAATCAAGTTGCAAAAAATTCAAATCCTCTCTAGCAAACCGACGATGCTTATTACCCTTGATGTGCTGACAAAGCGAGTAAAGACAATTACATTCATCATCGAATCCATCTACTCACCAACTGGAAGTCATCGAATTTAAGTCGGCAACTCTCACAATAGCCAGGTTTTGTACCTTCTTCCCGCTTTGGAAGCTTCAAAGTATTGGTGCTTTTGCTCTTTCTTAGCAATTGGTTTCTTTCCGGAACTGCAACAGGAGGGGGCATTGCGGTTATGTTTTCTTTACACCAATTTTTAGTCGTTGCTGAAGGGAATTTCCGTGAGGTCACAACTTCTTGTCGAACCCTACCACTTAAAGACGAGGGGATTGGTGTCTTTCGCTGAGCGTAACCTCCGGCAGACGTCGTTCCTGTAGTAGAAGTGACCCCAACGCTGTTTCCGGAGGCAGCCATATAAACGCCGCCTACTCCAGAAGCGAGGTAGCCAGACGCATTTGTTATATTGGAACATCCGCCATCAACGTCCAAGTCAAATGGGAGACAACTGGGGGTTGGATGAGAAGCACGGCGTCGCATATTGCTCATGGAAACAGAGCGTCTGAGATCTCCAGCTTTCTTCACTTGTAGTTCGGCCTTTCGCATAACCTCGTCTTGGATCTTTTGCCTGCGTACCTCTTGTTCATCCTCTGGTTGAAGATCGTTCTTTTGTATCTTCTCCCATCTCCGCCTTTCTCGTTCGTCAAAGGGGATAAAGGGCCCGCGTGATTTTGGGTGACAATATAAAGTAGGCCAAGGCAATTTATGCTGCTCTTCTTTCCCTTTGATCAAGGGATATTCATGCACAGCGACGGTAGCAAGTTGTTTGTAAAGATCCTCGATTAAAACAAAGCGACTGGATCGTGAAAAATAGCGAAAGTCGTGTCTTCTTTGTGTCGGGTCGCGTTCAGTAGTACCATGAATCTTTTCGGATTGGAGAAGCCGTGAAAGAGATCTCTGGGACGACTTAAATGATCCTTGAGAAGCACACACACGAGAGGTGCCATATGCAGGCGGATCCAGACATCGAGATAAAACACTCTCAAGCTTGGCTGTGTTCCATATTTTGATCTGGAAGCTGATAGCTTTAGTTACTATATCAAAGCCTGCGATTCTTGTATCTTCGTTGATGCTGGAAGAATCATTTTTGAATCACAAAGGTTGTTTATGTAGAATTATTATGCTTACCAGTGTCTCAGCTTCGAAGGACTCTTGTGGATCACTTTATTGAAGACGTCCTTTGCTTTGGGAAGGTTTTCTTTTTTGTGCACGGCCTTATTCGTAATTAGATGCGTCACTTGTCGCGAGAAGAAGTCATCGATATGCTAATGAGGGAATGCTATGAAGAATTGTATGACTTTGATAAAACCAGATCTTACGCCTTCTAGACGTTGTATCTTCTCCTCCATAGCCCTAATCGATGTTGTATCCAACCCTATATCCTCAATGTCGAAATAAAATCTCCAACCTGGAAAAGCACGAGAATACTTTTCCTTGAATTCTATTCGTTGCAGCTCTCGGTCAGCATGTCTGCGCTCTTTGTCTCCATCACGGCCGATAGATAACTCAGGTGATAGATGATTGAGACGTGTGCGTTTCGAGAAGAAATTCGATGTCAAACTTTCGTTTTGATCAGGAGACCGGGGGCGTTTGGCGGGGAAAGTGTTTGATCTGGCATACTTGGGTGAGGGAGCATCCGGAAGTTGAAGAGGAGGCGGTCGGTTTGAAAGAGGTCTACGTGTTGTTGCCATGATGGTAGCAAGGGAGTACAGTGTACGAAGTAAACCTAGATTGTAGTGGAAGTCAAGACCAGAACACAATTCTCACCGGTACCCTGATTAGAATACGCGTACCAAACGGTTCAACAGTGTGACCAAGAGGTCATGTGATCGTGTAAGCGTGACATTACATAAACATGAACTATTAATTATCGATATCATTATATTGTGAATTCGAACTTACAGTGGCAGACACTGTCACACTGGCAGTGGACGCGATAAATATTGAAGCTGAAAAGGAATTATAATAACCAAAAGTCGATGTACTACTAAAGAGCTTGATTAATTATATGAGTCTGGTACTATATTAGTACTGATGCTGTTTAATCAGAATTGTCATGGTGGAAAATCCTTTTTCTGGCTCGTACTTGTACTTCAGTCTGCTTGAAATCAATGTCAATACTTGGAACACGGCAACATCCTTTACCAGCGACACCCAAAATGGCTCCCGACTACAATACAACATTCCTTCGGCGATTGGTCTGGGAAGGAACAGTGCCTTTAGAGATTCGGGTGGACTCCAAGGAACTTCCAGCAAATTCAAATCGGGGTCTAGAGTGTTTTTTTCTTCAAGCCCCTCGTGTGAGCTATCTGCCGCTTCTGATACCAGAGATTCGCTCCTACCTCACGGGTGTGGTATTTGATGAAGCAGCCGCGAAGACTATGAAACATGAAGATTGGTGGTTCGAGAACGAGAAGGGTACTGTAATGAAATGGTGAGCCAAACTGCCAGCAGTCTTGAGGTTCATCACCTTTATTTATTTATTCAGGCATTGGTCGATTGGACTCCTATACGATAACCATCTTATATCGGCTTCTCTAAATACAGCTACCGCACAGGCACTATCCTCTCCTATACCTTTGCGACTAATTCTTCATCTTGCATCCCCACCGACCGAGAAGTTACTTTTCGCATCTAGCCCGGAAACCTGCAAGCAAGCATTTATGGGTCAGCTTAAAGAGGCTGACTGTGTTCGATGGGGAAACACGAAACGCATGACTGGATTGCGAAAAGACGATCAAGACGGAATATGGGATGGTATAGTTTCGCGTACGTCACTATCAGTACACATTGTAGCTGCAAACTTATCTCAGTAATAGATGACTTTGAGAACTACTGGAAAATCGCGTCCAAAATCACCCCTGCCGCATCCCCCAAAAGAGCAGTTTCTCCTGCACCACTGTCTTCCCTACAGAACAGACCGGGTTCCGCTGATCCAGCTGGACCGTTGGACCGAGATGGAGCTTATAATGTTCGGAGTGTGCCAGTAAGAATATATCTACCGGATGGACCAGTTCTCCAGGAATTGGTACCACCGTTACTGGAAGACGGTGAGCTCCCCCTTGGTATCCCTTGGACGTAAAGTGAAATGTATCAGGCACCCCCAATACACTAGCCAAATTCTTATCAACAAATATTCCTCTGCTCTTTCCCCCACAGCCACCAGCGCCTCCTCCATCTCGCGCCAACCCTAAACCGCAAGCCCCACCTGTTCCTGAACTTGCTTTTGCTCTTATTCAGGGAGTATTGTCGCCTCCAGAAGCCGAAATGGCATGGTTGGGTGCATGCTTATCTGGTGCGGACGGTTGGTTGAATGTGTGCGTTGGGATTTTGAGGGCTTGAGGATAATATTTATACACCTGTTCATGTATTTTGTTGCTCACATATTGTGTTGCTCATCAATTTAAAAAGTACGTAATACATAAGTGTACAATGGTGAGGGCTCTGCAGATGCTTCAGGAATCATATATCAAATTTAACAATTTGTTCACCGCCTCCTCGGTCTATTTTTAGTAGCCTTTTTGCCACACACCCGTAAAGTATTCTAGTTGTGCTCTGTCCCAGTGCACTTCCGGTACTTCCCGTGCTCGCTGCCTTTGAGGCCAGTAACTCCTTAGCCTGGTGTAAGGGAATCGCATGAGAGGGGGGAGACAGTAGCAGAGTCATCAAAAGGTGTGCCGTTAGAATTGTTTGGAATGTCGGTATGGAGAGAACTGTAGCAGAGGTACCGGATGTATCAGATGAATTGGACATAATTGAAGGTGAGCTTGATGCAAGTTTCTGAAGATCAACACTAGTCTTCATAGTTCAAAGAGGGGCATGCAGCGTTTTGAGATTATACTGACATGATTTCTTTGGAAGAGGGAGCAACATTATGAAAAGAGCTCCCAGGAAACAGTGTGTCACCCATAGTACTCCAAATTTTAAACTATCCAGCAGTATTAGAGACTATGTCCGAAAGGGATGAGAACAGGACTTGCCACAATTCGTTCAACTTCATCCGTCACCTTGACTGTGCTCTTCGAGTGATGATTAGCAACCTCCATTGGAATATTTATTATAGGTAGATCAGTAGTCGAAGTCAGATCTGTGAATGTCTCATTAGATTCTGAAACGACTTTTTCCTTCCAATCGCCAGTTATATCGGGTATTCTCGCAAAATCGGAACTTCCACTTTCAGCGAGGGGAAGCTTTTCAGTCAAAGATAGATTGCGGGTTGGATCTTGGAAGGAAAATGGTTGGATTGAAGCCCTGTCGGAAGGGAGCTCGGATGCTGATAGACAAAATGAGTTTGCACTAGTGTCAGCGAGATCCACACATTCATTTATTAGGCTCTCGTTGTTGAAAGTAAGTGTACGTGGCAAAGCTGATGGTGCATTCCAGAACTGATCTTCAGGCGGTGACACTGGGTTTTGATTTTCTCGAGGTTGATAGTCAACTTCAAATGTCGTTTTGCTGAGCTTCCCGTTTTGTTTCAAGGCATCTTGCTTCTGGGGGAAAAGTGTAAGTTTCGTAAGCAATCTTTAGATGATTGGCGCACCCGCTTTTTTAGCTCGGATACTTTCCACTGAACCTCGCGTACACAGCGCTCTTCAATGTCCGCTTGATTCTTAAGTGAAGAGGCTTCTGAGGAGTGTTCCTACAGATCAAGTTTAAGAAATGTAGACCCGGTACCATATCGACGAACTGACTGATGACATCTCAGTAAGATTGGCTATTTTGAGACGTACACTTTCAAGCTGCTTCAAAATTTCCGAGACTTGTGAGTACGCGCGGGGCATAGGTCGTATCGTGTTACTATCAGAATAAGTCTCTTGGATGGAAGAAACTCGAATGAAACTCACTAGCGTTCAATGTATTTTAATGCCGCCCGCGCATAAAGTTCGGGTTCGACGTCTGATTGTTTATCATGACCAGGCCTCCTCAATGGTGTTGCGCCGGTAAATTCCACTCGTTTGAGTGAAACATCCTGGGTCGTTCGGGCATCTTTATCGGTACTGGTTGTCCTTGCGAGACTAAACAGACCAAGTTCAGATGGATCAATGTCGCGAATCAAATCGCCCAAAGGTGTGTCAAGCACTGCACGAGTGAATGGACCTGAGTAGAAACTGGTGTTGGCGATGTAACTGGCAGTGTTTCTGATGTTACGAGTGTTGCGAGCAAGATGGTCTATTTGTTCCGACAAAGAGCCCATAAAATCAGACGGTAGAGCCCTGTGTCAATCAGAAATGTCGCTGCAATGAACGATTCGAGGCTGTAGCAATTAAAAGTTGGAAGTAAATCATTTTTGATGGCTGAGTTTGTTCGTTACCCGTCCGGTTTCTCAACCGCGTAGGACAATCCTCGACGGTATTCATTGTCTGCTTCATTGTAACTACACCACTAACTCCTGACGAGTATACGCTCGGTCAAACAGCCCTATTTCTCCCTAGAGTCATCGTGAACAAACGATTTGCAGTCGAACAAATCACAGTTCGCTTGTTGCTCTTGTAATCCTCGTCAAAAGTCATCTTCCCTCAAGCTTGGATGATCCATGTGGGAGCCTCTGCCCTTAATTGTTTATGGCTATGCGATACATCCTCTTTCACCTTCTCGTCGAGAGACAAGACTGTCCAGTCGTAATCGCCTGTCTACCGTGACAGAGGCATCTACCGACGACCACTCCGTCATGCGGGATGTGGTTTCGCTGGAGGTCGGAGATGAGATTTACGCGTTTGAAAAGTACACACCATCATCCAAGGAACAGTGTGAGGTCTGGTATAGAGGGTGCGTAACAATTATATACATATATATGTGCATATCCTTGACATTTGGTGTCCTTAGTTACGTCGTCTGTACAACCCGTAGACCACCTATCGTTTGGACAGTTCCTGATCCCTCCTCTTCCTCTATTCCTAGGCCCTTACCCAAAATAGAGGAGCCCCAGCAGGTCTTCATTGGAATTTTCCCAGCATCGCACATTTTCGTTCGGGATGAACTGTCTGATGCAGAGGGTCGCTTACCTGACCTTGCCAGCTCACTTAATGGCGCAGGACAGGGAATTATTCAAGCGATTCACGACAGAAATGGCTTAGGGGAGATAACTAGTCTTTGGAACAAGGAAAAATCTAGCATTGGCATGAGTGCGATTGGAGAGGTAGATGAAGATGATCCACATGCCGCGAGGAAATCTTCCTTTCGGCTTGGCCCTCCACCTGATCAAGCAAACTCTTCTCGAGCTGGACTGCCGGTATACCCCACAAGCTTACGTTCGTCTTCTCCTACAGATTCACGCATCATAAAGCCCTTACCCCCACGACCGTCACTTAAATCTGGAGATGATACTGCTTCGGGCGCTACTCAGCCTATCATCGACGAAATTTCATCTGCCTTGCGTGAATGGCATCTCCTTATGTTCCACTACTTAGCACGGCGGGACTACAAGTTATTCCATGTTGTTCGAGAGCACATAGAAGCCTTGCACCTTGGTCGTCGGCAACTGTTGGCTCAAACCTTGAGTGCTGAGGAGACGATCAATATGCGGCGGGATTGTGTAGCACGCCTCGTAAGCGGGAATCTGGTTCAGGGACTTGATGTAATAGTGCGACATCCAACATGGGGTGGACTTGTCACAGTCGATGTGGAGGGCGATATAGATCCCCGAAGTTGGGTGAGCGCTGTGCGGATGTACGCCATGCAAACTTCTCTCGCATATCTCAACGTCACCTATGACGATGTGAGACCATACTCTCTAGGCCCAAGTACAGATTATGTTGTTCCTGCAGGGCCCATTCCGACCCCAGCACATTCCGCATTTCCCGAGTTCGCTTATCCTCATCACAAGAGCCGATCCCGTTCCCAAGGTTGCCTTGGACCTTATCCTCCAACGAAGCATTCAGCTGCCAAATTCTATCATATATTTCTTGATGTTCGTGCTTTTGTTGCATCTCCTTGCGCACCTGGAGAGACTGCCGAGTTATTCTTCTCTCTTTACAAGAAGCTAGGAACACAGTTTGTGACGGAAGAGTTTTGCGTTGTGCTGAATCATAACGGAGTGTTGGCGCGCGATCCGTCCATACGTATCCGCACACTGTTTGTCGATCTTGCTAGTTCGGATATCCAGGATCCCACATATCTAGTCTGCCGAATTGTTAGAAGCGGTGCTTTAAAAATCGGAAACGGTATAGGATCTGGCATGCCTTCAGAAAGTAGACGAGGCTCAGAGACGTCTGTCCGATTTGATACGGGAGCTAACTCCAGTGCTGGTTGGAACGAACAGAACAACGGTTTCCCATCAACTACGACTTTGGTGGGTAGTCGTACAAACACAACTACAGACGGCTCCCATCAGTTTCGCAGACCATTTGGTTGTGCGATTTTGGAGCTTACCCAACTCTCTGAGATGGCGGTTGAACAATTGGATGTATCCTCTACAAAAGAACACAATATGCCGATTTACGTACCCACGAATGAAGCTTCCTTTTCTATGCTACACCAAAATATCATCAATAACAACGTGAAAGAATTTGAAAAATCTCCTCGGTGAGTGCACTCGCGTTATCAATCAATGTTTCTACTGATCTCGCCTAGCGCTGAAATGCTGGCGGTTTCTGTCAAGATTTTCCGTGGCGACGCACACACTATAGTCCGGGAAAATACATCACTCCTGCAAGACGCGCCCCATACTCTTCGTCTCGGCTTTCCCGACGTGGTTTTTCCTGGAGATACCCGAAATGAACTTTATGTCAAACTGTGGTGTGGCGATTTCGCACCGTCACTTACAGGATCGAGCCGCCTCAGCGTTGCCAATTTCGCTCGAGGTCAGATGGGACCTTCTGCAAATAATGTTCAGATTACTGTTGAAGTTCGAGATGCAGATGGCAGCGTCATCGAGAACGTAATATCTCAGGGAAGTGGTGAGCCATTCATGACGCAGTTCAATTCCATGGTCTTCCAACGTTGCAACGAACCTACTTACGGTGAATTGATCAAAATCCAATTACCACCAAAGGGAGCTCCTCAGTGGCATCTATTTTTCACTTTCCGCAATCGTCACAGTCGCGAGCGGATAAATAACAAAGGGTCTCATGAAGGGATTGACAGACCATTTGCGTTCGCCTTCCAACCTTTATTCCCCGATGCATATGCTTTCGTGGAAGATGGCAGCCATACTTTGATTATGTATCGCGCGGACAAACTCAGCCAGTTAACCCCGGAGATGTATCTGACTTGTCCATCGCGCTTGACAGCTGGGCAGAGACCTGATCAGGTCATCATAAGTCCGGAAATACAAAGGATCGCGCCTCCATTGAGAGACACTCTCACAATACGTTCCTCTCTTTGCTCGACCAAATTCACTCAGAATCCGATTCTTCTGCGCTTGCTGAGCTGGGAAAAGCTTGGAGACAAAGAACTACTATCCACTCTTCTTACGAAATTTACATTCGTGGGTGAAGGCGAAATTGTCAAATTTCTCCGCGACATCTTTGATTCATTATTTGGCATTCTTGTATCGCAAAGCAATCAATCTAGCGAAATGGATCTTCTCGTTTTTAACGCCCTTGTCACTGTCCTCGGTATTGTGCAAGATCGTCGCTTCAGCAATTTCCAGCCAGTTCTTGATGTTTATATTGAAAAACACTTTAACTGCGCAGCCGCATCATCGCACATGATACACTCAATGAACCGACTCCTCGCAAATCCTTCCTCCACTGAAAATGCATCGCCTCTCCGCGCCGCATTGAAGGTCTGGCACTATATTTTCAAGTTCATTGCTCGATCTCGAGAGCTGCAAAAAAGCAAAGAGATTGGCATAGCTGGCGGTGCGACTGCCGAGATTTTAGAGAATACTTTCAAACGGGAACTACGATCACATCTATCAGAAGTCACCCGTATGATGTCAACTCCTTCCCCCTCTTCTATTATTGGCACGCAAACGATCGCATTACAACACTTTACTTCAATTCTACCTGAACTCGCCAAAATCTTCTCGATAGTAGAACTTGTTTCCATTGTCACAGCATTCGCAAATGCCGTAACAGTGGCTAAAGGCAAAATTATAATCTGGAAACTTATCATGTATCTGCAAATTGTCAAAGGATTCCTGTTCGATAACCCACAGTCTCGACCCCTCTTGGTTGAAGCTATTGTAATATGGATAAAACCTCACTTTGGGCGATACGACGAATACGCTCACACTCAAGCCAATGACTCGGAAACTACTCGGGACGCTGCGCGTGTCAGCTGGTTAGAGAGTATGCGACTCTGCGTCACTATCATTGCCGTGATGTTGGACAAACTACAACAACATCTTGTCTCCCCCGGTATCGTCGCTGATAAACGCGCATTTCGACAGGAGCAGGATAACGTAGAATGTTTGTTGTCTTTACTTCCAAGGTCAGAAGTCTTCAAGTTTTCCAGTTTCTAGTTCTCACACATTAGCAGACTATTGGACACCTATCTAGACTTCCAGAGCGAAGCATCTCGAAAGGCTACAGAGCGGACGAGATCTGCCACCACCATCAAGTCATCCATTCCCATTACGTTTCCTGAATCGTATCCTTTCTCCTTAGTCTCTTATTTACCCGACTCTCCTCGAGGGACTAGCAATAGCTCGCCGGCGAGAGAAGGTGATGCGTTATTTTACCCAGGACTAGGAGAGACTGCCATAGTTTTCCTTGTTCTGATTCTTTCTTCGCCAACCAAACACATCCTCAATTTTCTAGAGTCGAGTCTAGATATTGAAGGGAGGGAACGGTTTGTGAACCTCTTGATGCAATTCTTCAAGGTTGCAACATCCATCATTGAAAATGATGCGTTCCCAAAAACTTGGCTAAATGTTAATATTCTTGCCCACAAAGTACTTATAAAGATGATGGATCCGATTGCGACAATTCTGGAGAAGGAGTTCATCCCAGCGCAAGGAATGGAATCTCAGTTTGATTCTAATTTATGGAAAGAGGGATTATGCATGTTTTTGAAGCTGCTATCCTCAGATCAATTGGTCATAGAGGATTTCAGCCCGCAGGTGAGCGTTCAAGTAAACTAGAAGGTTTTTCTGAATCTTTGCTGATCGTGCTCAAGAAACGCCGCGCTGTTTGGCGTTTGGTGGGAGATATACGAGGTGAAGGAGCTTCAATTCTTCTGACTCTTTGGCAAGCTCTTGGGTGGGCAGAGAGCGTTTCTGCAAATGGTGATGCAGCAACTCGATATGGGGCAAGTTCGTTCATTATCCGACGCGTACCAAACTTACATCCGATTGACGCAGGACTATCAAGTGTACCTTCATTCGTTAGTAGGACACGTCGTTAATCTGTGTCTAAGCCACCATGATCAACTGCGCAACAATGCTGTGCAAATCCTTTACAGTATGATAGTCTCGGAGTATCAGCAGTCAGAACATTTCGACGAAATTGAAAATGAACTGGTCACACGGCTGGATTCTTTGTTCATGTCGGATAGCAAAGGGGACGATATATCACGGGCATATTTTATTGCCCAACTTCGCCATCTCTTTGAGACTTCTGATGTCGATGAACAACTCCGGGAGCGTGTCTCAAACTTCCTGGATTCTGTGGACCTCTTCCTAGAGCTTTTGTTAAGCGTACGCGCGCTTCCTGAAGGCGAGGAATACGCAGATGATCGTGTTATTGCAACGGTGTGTGTATTACGAATTGAACGTTTACTTCAATATTGACATTATTTCGATGACTCGCATAGTTGAGGTTAATGAATTTCATCCGGCGTATTGGTCGAGATGAGATCTATATAAAATATGTACATCAGCTTGTTAATGTGAGTTAGACGTCTTGGAACACTATTCGTGCTGACATTTTAGGGCGCAGATGCATCTACAATCTCAAAATTATGTTGAAGCAGCGTTAACTTTGAAATTGCACTCCGACCTTCATGAGTGGGATCTTAACACCTTTGTTGGACCGATGGAAGATCTTGGCCTTCCACAGCAGTCCCAATTTCATCGCAAGGAAACGCTTTGTCTGCTTATTCTTGACTACTTGGGTACTTCAATTCCTTTTATGTCGGTACCCCGGTTGCTGAGCTACTTCAATTATAGGCAAAGGTAAAGCCTGGGAAACGGCTATCGAAATCTGTAAAGAATTAGCATACCAGCATGCTGAAGTTACTTTCAACTAGTGCGTTGACTACGTCAGCGTGGATCTATAAAGCTTATCTTTGATTATAATAGTGGCCGTCTTTCCGAAATTCTTCGACATCAGGCGGCACTTCTCGAACACATTGTCAGCGATCAACGTCATTATCCTGATTACTACAGGGTAACGTTTTATGGCAATTTCCCGGCTGCAATCAGAGATAAACGATTCATCGTACGTCCTTTGATTATCCCAAATACGTGCCTCTTTACAACAATGCGATAGTACCGAGGATATGAATGGGAAAAGTTTGGAGCTTTCTGCGAGAGGATGCTCAATAAACACTCAGGTGCTCAGCTGCTAAAAACTCCTGGGGACCCGCCAGTCGACATACGTTTTGGTAACGATCAATACATCCAATGCACCGCCGTGACCCCAGAACCGAATCGTTCACTACCGATTTTCACAAGTCCTGATGTCCCTCTACCAGTACGTACTTATTATGAACATAGGTGCGTAGTTTATATTTGTTGGATAAGAGTGTAACTAATCTAAATTTAGCGCCATCAACTTGTTCAGTTCTTCTCGACAAGTGCGGAAAACCACTCGAGACGGCACCGAGGAGTTATGGGTAGAAAAAACATACTACACGACTGAAGAGACATTTCCGACTGTCCTGCGACGTTCCGAGGTAGTTGGACTTGAAGTAGTGGAAATTTCACCTCTAGAAAACGCTCTACAGGACATCGAACTAAAAACGAAAGAGCTGGCGGCTTTAAATCTGAAGTATCAGGCTCTGGCCAAAACTGCTCAGCTGGGGTCCACTAACGCCCTTGCCATGCTACTGAATAGCGCTGTGGATGCTCCACACGACACAGGCGTTGCGTCCTACCGCCAGATATTCTTCAGTCCTGATTATGTTGCGCGTCACCCTGATAGGGCCGAGATGGTGGAGAAGCTGCGTACTACAATTGACGAGCAGGTATGCATAACCTTCTATGACTATCTTCTGTCATTCTCAAGTCCCCCTCAAGGTCCGAGTCATTGACAGCTCACTTAAGCTGCATGGACACTTGTGCCCGCCAGAATTCATTCCATTCCACGAGACACTTGAAAAGTTCTTCAAAAAAAATTTCCGTGACGAAATTCGGCGACTCGCCTCTGATGGCATGTCCGACACTCTGACCATGTCTCCTTCTCTTCGCTCGCATAATCTCCCGCCTTACTCTTCCAACTACCAACAGTCTTCTTATGAACAATCTATAAAGCGCAGCATGTCTTCATCAACTGCACGAGTAGGGCCACTGGCTATCCCTCCTTTGCAGCTTGGCCGCGCGGCTATGGAGCCAGCGCCACTAAGTCCACAGTCGACTTCGAGCGGACATAAACCATTACATCCCTTCAAACAGACGCCATTGCAACGTCATCTTGCTCATCTCGCACGTCACGGGATCAACGGGGTTTCATCAGCTCCTGGAGATAACGGGGGTAGTGATTCACTTTCTGCGGAGTCACCTCACAACTCATTTGTGAACGTTGGCAATGGCATCCACGGGTCAGCTATAGCACAAGTGTCGGGGGCATCAGTTGCTACGTCACATATGGGAAGTATCGGATCCTTTGGATCACTCAAAGGGCGTATTTCCCGGTTCGGGAGCCTAAGCTTTATTCGGCGTGGTAATTCGAATACTTGAGCGTGTTCTCTTAAATCTGAATATCAGTTAGTTGCTTTTCCTATTTTGCTTCTTATCTTATTTCTTCTCAGCTTCTAAAGAATGTAATACCTGTCATTAATTTTTTTTTGCAGTATTTTCCATAATGTCCCCAGCTATATGGAATCTTTGCTATGTAAGCGAGACATGGGAACACGGAATGAACAATAGATACAAAAGTCCTTAGAGCCACTACGTGATGTTTCACAATAATATACACCTGATGTCCAATGGATACAGAATAAAATAGAAATAAGGATAAGGAAACGATGAACCAGAATAAGGATAATAATAAGGATAATGATAACAAGGAGAAAAATCATAGTGACCCACTAGTTATACATACCGATCTGTGAGAGACGCCAGTGCGTCGTCTGAGATGTTCTGTAGTGAAAGGCCATCATAGATACCCATGTGAAAATGATTTGCTGTATCATCGGATTGAAAAACAGGAACCGACCCCGTAGCTTCATAAGAAGTAGTGAGTGTATTCAGGTCTTCGAACCCTTTATAATCAGGACTCCAAGCTGCATGCGTCGCTGCCTCGAGAGGGTGGATCTCCACCGGCAACTTTGGGGTAAAGATTGGATATGCGGAGGATGGAGACGACCCAGCCGCGGAACTGTCACCGGAGGCGAAAGTGTCTGATCCGGAGCCCTTGGAGATGAAGGGATAATCATCTGAAAGAGGTTCATATTTTGTCTCTGAACTACTAGGCTCAAAATAGGACGTCGACGAGTCTTGCGGGTAGGCGAGTTGCAGAGCATAAAGTTTCGGGCTTTCTGGAGGTGGCGTCGGGGGTGTTGATCCGGGGGTATCCAGCGGGTTGTCACTATATATAGACTGACAAGAGGTCACACCTTGGTTGCGAAAGAGGGAGATATGCGACTTACATATTTCGATAAAATCTTTTCCAATGCTTGACCGAGAAGATTCCACTCAAAAACTTTGAGATCTTTCTCGATATTGCGGGGTTTGGGATCAGGAAATTCCATGATGCGCTGAAAAAAATCACCAAAGCCAGGTTTGTGCTTCGATACTGTAGTTGGTTTAAGGCCCTCAAGATTACGCCTTATACGATTTTTCTCCTCCACCGGAAACTCGCCGTTTGTCAAACGCTCGAGTAAATAAATGACATCGACAGAAGTGACGTAGCACGTGTCCACCTCCTCGCGATATATGCACGAGATAACGCTGTCTGCTTCGTTGAAATGCTCCTGGCTGATAGCTTCGCAAGAGACAACGAGCCGTCGCCCGTCCTGTATCTTTGAAAAGCGAACAAGGCGGCGACCTGCGTTTAATTCGGCAGAGTCCCAATCAAGACAGATGGCAGAAAGTGGAGTAACAACATCTAGAATGGGAGTCTGGGCATTCATATCCTCCGAACTGTCTGAGCTACGCGCCTGCCTGGTACGCATGAGGGTTTGTGCTTTGGGGCGTCTGTGAAGACGCGTGCGTCGAGTAAATGCATTTGGAAGCGCAGGGCGATCCAATGACTTGGGCGGGGATGTATTGATATTGAGGGAGGGACGCTTGCGCAAAGAGGGGGAGGCTGGCGCTGTGGCTACTGTTGTGACAATTAGCAAATGACATGAAGATGAGAAAAAAAGGAATTGACCTGGGGTCCAATATGAGAATTCCCCAAAGGTGACGGAATCGAGAATGGCGTTCTCGTCGTTTAGAGCCTGGACAGCAATAAGTACTTTTGATGAGGTTGCGTTCTCGGCATCAAAAGGGGGAGCTGCGGCGTCTAGCTGCCAGCGTCCGTAGGTTGTTCCGGGCAGTTCTCTGACCTTTGTGACGACAGCCTTGTGACCGACGACCAGACGAACGTACATTGCATCTGCCAGCTCTGGATGAAAGTGGATACGGACAGTGATTGGAACGCCGCGTTCGCCCTCTGTTGGTGTGTAACCGAGAACATGGATGATGCCAGTGGGAGAGACGACTACACCAGAGTCGTCTTGGGAGAGCATTGTGGTGGAAGGAAAGAAAGGAGGAAATACGGAACGGATTTACGCTGAGTTAAATAATAGATTAAATAATAGGGGTGCGGAAGTGTTTAAGAATGGAGAAAACATACAAATGGCGTCGAGTAGCCTCGTGCAATGTCTAAATGCGGTAAGTCCACCTCGATCGGACTCTGCCTGGGCCAGTCCAAACAAGTGACAACAAAGTCTATCTACAGTGGACGTGCCTCGGTTCCCAATCACCGTCCTTTTCTTTCCACAGCCGAACAACGGGTGGAACATGCTCTTCAGCCGAGAGAACCCGTTCGCAGCTAGTACACCGATCAATGAACAGTCCCGAGTATGAGCTCAGCATCTCCTGGAATATCGGATGACCGCCATTATTTATTAATACCCCACAAATAGCCATGAGTCACCTACAATGACACTTTGCACCGCAACGTCTGCTTGTGAATACAGCATTTTGGAAATTGCCTGCGAAAGCAATCGGTACACCGTATACCCGGACTGCGAGTGCGGGGGTTTCTAACGGAAGAAGAAAAATTTTAGGGTCTTTCCTCAGACTCTCTATTAATTACGAACCTTTTCGCGCGGTGCAAACGCCGTCACCGTCTCGATCACCAGTTTTGGTTCCGCTGCAGTGTATCCAAGTGATAGATACGCCGTGAGCACGTCAGGTATCATGAACCGCAATACCCTCGGCGCTGTCGGGGACATCCCGCGCGTCCTTTGCCATATACACAGCCTGTTTTTGCTCTTCTGGTTGAACTCTTGCACGTATTGAATCAGGCCATCTATCGTGAGCGGATTCAAATCCTCTGTAAGAGGCGGAAAGAGCGACACTCGCGCCGGTTCAACATTGACGTAGGGCCGTGGCGACTCAGGTGACGGATTGCGCCTGTAATCGTGGAGAAAAGGAGCTTGTTCAGGTAATGTTTCAGAATGACTTACCTTCGCTTTCGACTCTCTCTGCGGGAATTGAAATTCCAAATGGTGCTATCTGCAATGAGACTCTCCCGCGCCCGATTCAAGGCTTCTTGCACCGACACTGATCGAACCGTCTCTCCTATCTCACTCAGTTGCTTGAATTTCGCTCGGAAGTCCTGCGATTCCAAGGCTTTCGTAGGAGGGCGAAGAAGAACAGGTGGGATTTGTCGGACAGTTTGGAGTAGATTGTAGAGGTCCGTTAGGCATTGAATATGAGACTGGAGAACAGCAATCTGCGAAGGCCCATCGACTTGCATGTCCATGTCGAAATTTGCGAGATTTACACACGTGCATTAAGGACACTGTGGGTTATTATATAATATAATATAATATAAATTCTATATTAATATTCACGGCTAAATATGAAAGTTTCAAGTTAATCTGGTTTAAAAGTGAGTTTACACAAGTCTAATGCGGACCGTATTCACTCCCAGATACGCCCGTCTTGACTTCAGCGCCTCTGAACTCCGCTCAGTGGTGTGTACAGACAGCCAGGCTCCTTTCGAAATATCACGCGCATTTTCTCCTTTAATATTCTATCTTAATACAAACTTGAGACATTCCTGTGAAAACCTTTGGCGACGTTCGGAAGGATTCGCTTATTCTTCCTTTTGCCCTCTTCACCAGGTATGTAATAACGGTTTACTTCCGGTTTACTTCCTAATATTTTCCTTTCGGCCTCTTCACCAGTCATAAACATTTATTTTTGCCTCCCTATCCCTCCCTTATAATTTTCTTACTTTAACATTGCTCCACTGTATTTTATTTCACTAGCCATAGTTCAGTTCTGACGCTCAGAATGCTTTAAACAACGCCGACACGTCGTGGAGGGCCTTGGGGTCATCACTCGTGCTGGTGATTGCCTATTATGACTGGCTTGACCAATTTGATAAGTAAAATATAATACACATTCGAATCCATTTAGTAACATGTGTAAAATATTTAATACATTTGCGGACTTTCATATTCGGCCGTGCGTGTAGTGTATATATACTGCTACACTGAGTCTTCAACCGCCCTTGTTAATTTACAGTGTACAGGTTCTTTGACTCAAAGTTCAAATACAACAGAGATTCTTCCATTTTGCACCATCATAACAAGGCCGTTCAAGGCTGCTGTCACACTTTGTGACACCTTTTTCTCCTACCTAATGTTTCGTTCGGTGGCCGTCAATGTCGTGAACCGCAGGTAAGTCGCGTTCGTGTATAGTTCATCGTCAAATCTCATTTCTTTCGAGATCATCAGCAACTCTTTACAGGTCCTTTGTCTACCGGCCTTCTGTCTACGCTCGGCTGGTCAGTTCACAGTCAACTTCAACTCAACATCAGACTAGCCCTCCACCCGACATCCAACATCGAAAGTCGAAGGTTGAGCTAAGACCAGGCCCGTTAAAACCAAAGAAACTATCCAATACACAAAATAGTTCTGCAAAACTTATTCCATTCCCAGCCCCAACCTCCTCCCCCTCTCAAAAAAATATCAGCGTGACAGAAGCTACACAGCGCGATATTGCAGATGCTGAATCTCACGGAATACTGACACCTCCCCCGTCGGATGCAAACTGGTTCAAACGCACTCTCCACAAAGCCATACAGCTCGCCGTATGTTGTCTACCCAATTTTTAGAAATCCTTATCTCTCATCAATATTGCAGAAATTCTACTTTCGCGGCGTAAAATTGGTTTTCAGCCGTAGGAAACAAATATCCCTTATCCACAATCGGATACGACAGGGTGGTCATCCACTGACCAGATGGGAAAATAGACTTATTCGTACACAGCGGGCTGATGTCAACAAGTCAGTTCTTCTTCCCTTTTGAGTTCCTATATTAAAGTACACATACCCTTCCCAGAATAATTCCATTTTTAATTATTGCTCTACTTCTAGAGGAAGTCATCCCTCTCATCGCTATCTATGCCCCTTTCATGCTTCCTTCTACCTGCATTCTTCCTTCCCAACGTGCCCGCATCGAAGAAAAGAGGTGTGAAAAGGCAATATCTATATCATCGGCATATCGCTATCTTTTTGCAGAGCTCAAATCTAAGGAGAACCCTTCAGGACAACTCTCCTTCAATTCCCTCCGTATTAGTGGCGCTCCTTCTGCTGTTTGCGGGTATGCATATTTTAATTAACGCTTTCACACCGTATCAATCTCATTTCTCAAGTCTTCTCGGCCTTTCCACTGTTGGTCTGGACTTTCTTCTCATTCGACGCATCAGGCGCCACCTAGACTTTATCACAACAGACGATAGACTTCTTCAGAACGTCAAATTAGAGCTTTTAGAAAGCGATCTCAATGATGCTTTACAAGAACGCGGGATGTAGGTCCATATCATTTTAATACTAACTTCAATCCACTAACTTGAAGGCAATATTTAACAGCATGACAATTGGTCTCAGCATCAAAGATAAACAAAAACAGCTTATTCAATGGCTTGATGGCGTATCTGATGCCCTTGTCAACTCAGAGGGCTCGGTCGAGCGTCGACTGCTTCTCCTAATATCTAGACATTCAGGATAGAAACATCACCGTTCTTATTATCCTCAATTACTCTTTACATACCGCCATACCAGAAGCCTCCTCTCCTTGTATTTTTTCTCCTTATTTCATATTCAAGCATACCAATCCAAGTACACGCCAGTTGTTCGACTGTGACGGTGAGAGCATCACTGCCCGCTGAGCATCGCGGAGGGCAGCGCTCATGTTTTTCTTGCTGTGACAATCTGTACGAGTACGGGACACCGCTTGCAAGCTCAGCCGTCTTACTACAGCTTGGGTTTCGTTGACATCATTTATGGAAACCATCGAATCGGAAAGAAGTGCGAGGGCATTGTCGCTCTGCCCAGCTTGTAGCATCAGTGTCGCCAGTTTGTTCCGCGATTCCGGCCTAGAAGGGTCCACGAAGAGACTTGTTTGAGCGAGAGTAATCGCTTTGTTTATGTCGTCCTATAAGACAAGTACTGAGCACAAATCCAAATATAGATAGCGGGAGAGTATCCCGTACCTGGCTAATGTAGTAAACAAACAACAGATATTCAACGGTGCGCTCAGGGTCGATCTGATAACGTTCCTGCAGAGGCAAAGCTAAAATTTCGGAAAGCGCGGCATCCACCAAGCCATCATCTTGCGTCAGTATTCCCATCGCTGCCAGCGTACTAATAGCGGCCAAATTCCGTGGGTCTTCTGATACACTACGTAGAGTCAAGATCGACAAAGATCCATTTAAGCTTCGAACAGACTATGCGCACCATTCTAAAAGTAATCCTTTGGCCGATTCTTTAGACTCTTTGGTTCCGATCATCCACATCGTTTGTGCCAGAAGCACCACGATCTGTCCTCTGATACCTGGATCCGTAGCGCCACTTAACGCAGACTGTTGGTTGTCTATTGCCGATTGGAAATCGCCCATCATCACTTGGCTTAGCCCAGCACCCACGAGCGATCGCACGCGTAGTTCGTTTGTATTATCACTCTGCTCTGCAAAGGCACCTTCTTGATCATTGCTTTCAGCTTCAGCAGTTGTCAACAACCCCAGTGCGGCCTCAAATCTCCCCAAAGCGTCTTCGTAATCACCTAGAGATAGTCTCAATCTTCCCAAGGTTATATTTGCAATTATATAATGCATTTCCACGACAGGGTCTTCCGTGTCTTCGTATGCTGCCTCTAAAATTCCAATCACGTTGCGTACGAGCTCTTCGGATTGTGTCACATGTCCAATGGCCTCGCACACGAGCGCAAAGAGGTGAATGCCATTGACATCATTTGGAAGATGCGTACAGTATCGGTCGAGCGCAAAGAACGCGGGTAGGAGCTTGGTGAGAGATATAGTTTTTCCTAATATTTTTCCAGTATATTTCGCACTGGAGTACACGCGAGAAGCGCATTCGTAGGCCGCTTGAGGCTTTAAAGACAAGAAAAATAAGCATATGTATTTGTTCGGACTTCTACATCAGACACTCACCACCGACGCTGTCAACCCCGCACCATGTTCAAGCAACGCCCTCGCGTCCGCATCTCGTCCGTTAACAGTAGCAACAATCGATTGGCCAATCCATGCAATAGCATAATCAGGGTCAAGCACTTGAGCACGGTACAGAGCCTCGTTCGCAAGCTCCAGATCGCCATGATAGAGATACAAGAGTCCTAAATTAGTCCAAGACGCGACGCTCTAAATTTCCCTATCAACACCGGCTCGATATCAAGAAATCCACTGCACCTTCGAATTGATCTCCAATGCCTTCAGATAAGCATGCTGTGCCGCTTTGGCCTGAGAAATAAACTGTGCATTCCCCAGTGCAGTCCAATATGCATCGTTACTTGCATCTTCGCGGAGGGCTTGTATCAAACTCTCAATCGCCTTTCCTTCGGCTTTTGATTTATCAATCCCAGGAGGCGATTTTGCTACCCACGAACATAAAGCAACACCTAGGTCATACCAAGAGCTGCCATTGGATGTTTGAGTAGTCGTCTCGATGGATATGCGATGGCTGTAAGCGTGTATTGCTACCTCGAGAGTTTGGACACTAGTAAGCAATACGGCATCTTGAAAAGATGGCAAGGGTATAATACCAATCAGTCGGTCGGAAGGCTCTGAAATGATTTGGACGACGACCTCATCGATCACAGTATGAACGTTTTCTAGAAAGAGAAAAGTGGATCGGCACGACAAATAAAATACGGCATCTGCAATGATCTTCCACGCTATAGTCCTTGATCCTGGGCTCTGCCTAATCATCTTTAAGCCAACACGAATCGAACGAACGAACGACTCCTCTGCTCGTATATAAAACCCATCGGAGGATTCTGACCGACCTAGACTTAGGAGAGACTGTCCAAGAGAGGCAAGCACGCCGACCTCGGATGGACGGCCCTGTAGTATAGATTCAAAGATGGTGATTGCCTCTGAGAACAGTCCTAGCTGGTGTTTAACGTCACCAATAAAATATTTGCAAGTCCAGTCATCGGGACGCATCTCGAGGGCATGATGCAAAGTCTTCACAGCTGCAGCGTGGCGACCAGACTTGTTATAGGCTTCCCCGAGACGAACCCATAAGGATTGGTCAGCAGGATCTGCTCGCAAGGCGATTTGGAAAGCTTGAATGGAGTGAGCAAAATTGTGACGATTCTAGCGGACTTGTTTTGTAGTGAAAGGTCTGAGACAAACGATAGGACTTACGAGCTCCACCACACCAATTGCTTTCCATGCCCAAGCATTATTTGGTTGATGCATGGTTGTGTTTTCGGTTCCCTTCAAACCAGCGTCAAGGCCACCCTCTCCATCGATTGTTCGTTGAGCGACGACTTCAACCAAGTCCCACTCTTTTTCGTCTGCGAATCCTTCAGCTAAACGTTTCGCCGCCTCTCCCTCTCGAGGATCTAGTTCAAAGGCCCTTTGGAAGCACTTGGATGCTCGAACAGGATCGGGAGGTGAACTCTGTTCA
>JASFDB010000002.1:29390-52245 GCA_036937035.1 Cystodermella granulosa | reverse complement strand
CAGTCAAAGTTGCATTCATTCGATTTCGTAAGCTTTGAAAAAAAAAAACACTCACGTGCCACGAATACTATAGACTCGGTATCTGCACGTCTGGATTAAATAAATTATATCTCGTTCAATAATGGTGAGGAATGGTTATTGTCGTGTGTCCAAGTGTTGATGGTCGTGTCTTTAAAGTCCTCTCCGAGAGCAATTGTTCAGATTTTTATTACTGGCACAAGAATTGTGGGCAAGGCTTTTTATGAAGCTGGAAGGCAGGCAGTCAAGAGTACGTCTCTGCTACGTCTTCGCATGTCACAAGCGCGAAACTGACGTCTTTGAGATGCGAAGCAATCACAGGCAGTTGTAGGCGGCGATGCTGCAGGTGTAGGACATGCAACATCTGGATCAATTACTGACCAAATAACACGGCAACATCGAATGACGTTGGACGAGGCACAGTTAATTCTCAATGTTAAGCGTGAAGATGCAATGGAACAGGTCATGAGAGTGAGTTTTTATACTCATAGTAGTTGGAAGCAAACATTCTGACATTCATGATCGTCTTTCAAAGAGTTATGAACATCTATTCAAAGCCAACTCCCCGGCACCGAAACCAGAAAAACCCGTATCTGCCAGACAAGCATCAACGCCTTTACACTCACTCTATCTGCAATCAAAGGTTGTTCGTGCTCGAGAACGAATAGAAGCGGAACAAAAAGTTGCTGATGGACACCCAGAACAACCGACAACTGCAAAAGCGGAGAGCGCCAGTAACCCGCCTCCACCGGGGACACCAGGACCTGGCGCTGCATGACAATCTCTTAGAGGAATCTTATCTACATTATAATACGACACCCCCATTCATACATTTTTTGGATTTTTGGCATTTGGTGATAGAGCATCTAAGAGTACATCAAACGACTGGAGCGCTAGTTGTGTATCAAAGTCAAGTGCTTCAGTCACTCGGGTCTAATCCAGTACAGCGTATTTCTTCAGATGTTCCGGAATTGCATCCTCGAGACTCTTGCTTTCTAACCATTTTTTTGAGAATAGCCGGCTCTGATATCGGTATGCACCATCGCACAAGATTGTAGCGACCCTTGAACCTGTTGGTGAATGTGAATAGATTGTACAGTTAGTGGATTCAAATCACCCTACCTTTCCCTAATTTTTGAGCAAGTTCCACAGCAGCGACTACATTAAGTGCTGTGCTGGCTCCCATGTACAGCCCTTCTGAATCCAGCAAGTCGTACACCATCGCAATGGATTTTTCATCTGGCACAGTGAACGCGCCAGAGAGCTCGTTCACAAAAGTAGCAAGATTATCCGTGATGCGACCTTGGCCAATGCCTAAAGTACATTTATAGAACGAGTCAACTAGAGTGATTAATGTTAACATACCTTCTGTAATGGAACTACCAGTCCTCTCTATTAATTTTCCACCGCTATTAATATAGCTGCTAAGCACACTGCCAGGAGGATCGGCTAACCAGATTTGCGTCTTTCCGTTACTCCTCTCCTTTAGGTACTTGCCAACACCAGCGAGTGTGCCTCCAGTTCCAGTCGAACATACGAAACCGTCTAGCCGGCCATGCGCTTGCTCCCATATCTCAGGACCGGTAGTACGGTAGTGCACATGTGCATTCGCAACGTTGTCAAACTGGTTTGTCCAAATGGAATTTTGAAGCCCTTCTGCGTATTCACGGGCCTGGTGATTGTAATTCTTGGGGTGTTCAAAAGCAACGGCGGGGACGGGGCGAACATCGGCGCCTAGCATGCGGAGAAGATCAATCTTTTCTTGACTCTGTGAAATTACGGGTAGAATGAATGATGGCGTTCAAATACAGAGCCATTACATACCTGAGTGTTCGGCATATATATTACGCACTTGTACCCCTTAGCTCTGCAGACGTGTGCAAGTCCAATACCTGTATTCCCCGCTGTGCCTTCGACTATTGTGCCTCCAGGTTTAATGCTACATCCTCGATATAAATCGAGATGGTATGCGCCATGTACGTGAGACTCACAGGCCTTGTTCCTCGGCATGGTGAATAAGACCAATAGCAGCACGGTCCTTCACGCTACCACCAGGATTTTGAAACTCGGCCTTTCCAAGGATTTGGCAGCCAATTCTGTCGGACAACGATTTCAGATAAATCTAGCAAATTGCTTGGATGACATATACTTTGACAAGAAAAGAATCACTCACGAGTGGAGTGTTTCCAATAGCACCCGTCAGACCATCTACAATGGCTGAGGAATTATATCCCCTTCTTGCAGAGATTTTGAAAGACGAAAGCATTAGAGTCGTAGGGTAACTTGACTCGGAGCCATACGTTTAGTACCCGCCAAGCACGACACCACACTTATATAAGCGTATTCTGGCAGTGGACATGATAATTGAGCACATATTATAGTGTCCGTTCATACATAGCAGATTCGTGGGTGATTATAATAATGGAGGACATAGGGGTATGCAGAACAAGGAATATACACAACGTGAATCCATGCCAAAAAAGTAGGTATCAACGAGAAAATAGACCTAATCATTGTTGTCGTTTCTTGACATTTTGAGATAGCCATTGAAGACCCTCAAAAAGACCTTCGCCGGTGGTGGCACAACTGAAAGCCATTGAATGTGAGACACCGTGTATAAAACAACCACACTCGAGACATACCTTGGATGCACATACCATGAACGGTCTCGCATGCGGTGCAGTCCAAGCTTTTCTGTAACTTCAGCGGGTGACATAGCTAATCAGGACCATCAGGACAGTATGTCTTGCCACAAGGTACTAGGACTCACCGCCAGGCAAGTCTTGTTTATTGGCAAACACAAGAAGCAAACACTCCTTCATCTCCCTAACGCTTAATATTCGGTGCAGCTCTTGTTTGGCTTCGTCAATCCGTTCACGATCCTGGCTATCAACAACATACACAAGGGCATGTGTACCGGCAAAGTAGTGCCTCCACAGCGGCCTTATTTTGTCCTGGCCTCCAACATCCCATACGTTGAACTTCACATTCTTGTACGTTACAGTTTCCACGTTAAAACCGACTGTTAATAATCGCAAGAAGCGGGACAAAAGATACGAAAGGTTGAGGGTCGGATAAAACGAGAGACTTAAGAAACAAACCTGTAGGTATAGTTGTAACAGATTGGTTGAGCTTGAGTTTATACAGAATGGCTGTGTATCACAATTAAAATCAAGCTACAGTGTTTCCGGTAAGAGCATGTTACCCACTAGTCTTCCCTGCTGCATCCAATCCCAACATCAACAAACGCATCTCCTTTGTTCCAAACATCCTGACTGATGAAGATTAATTATTAGACTGAGCGATTTCTTGTAAGACTAAACGAACAAAGAGACATTGTTACACCCATAGCGACTAGGTCGTTGGTTGAGGTAAAGAACGACGTGTAGGCGGAACAGCTGCCGCAGCTCAGCAGTAAAGACTCGGAGAGGAGGATAACGACGAACCAACTTGAAAATGTTTGGAATACAAACGTTACGAGTCACACTCGTCACATTCCAGATGGATGTAATTTATGTAGGCACATATGTACTGTAGAACGTAAATAGTACTAGCGGTAGGCACATATGTACTGAAGGTAAGTAGTACTAGCGGTACTGTAGATCTCATGACGGCGATTTCATTTGGGTCTGGCTGAAAACTTTCAACCAACCGTCGCCCATATCATTCTTCAAAGCCTCTATCCGTCTCCGGTACACATCTGCACTGTCTTGCGTTCCGGTAAGCGTTTGAGAGTCCTCCCCTTCATCCACAAACGACGAAGGTGATTCATACACCGAGGCACTTACACGTGCATGACGCTTGGCAGCTCTGTCCCGTATCGATGAACGCTGCGTCGGACTGCCTGCTTTGAACGGAGGTATGTCTGGGATGGTGTAATGGGATGGAGCCAGTTCCGTTTGATAACGAGAATGACGAACGCGACGAGACGCCTTGTAGTCCACCCTTTTATCACTGGGCGAAACAGGTGATAAATGTGGACTGGTATCAGGGAGTGATGGTGCAGTAATCGTATGGGATGGTTCTGCAAAGGATTGAGATGGTGCATTTTGGAATACTTCAGCGTCAACTCGATGCGTATGCGTGGTCGGTACCCAACCACCGATCGTTGTTCCATCGCTAGGCCTTTCCTCTTCAGAACGATTTTTGGAATGACCCACACTTCGCACACCACTGCCCTCGCTGGTGTTTCCTCCTTCGAACTCTACAATCCTTTTGGGTTTCTTCTGCCGCGCTTTCCCGACCGCTGGTATGGCTGAGAGCTGTGGTGACGCTGTCGGTGGTGGCGGCGTTGAACGACCTTCTGGAATATTTGGATTTGGGGATTGATTTCGCAGCGGATGGTGACGAGATTGCCCAACGGAAACAACTGGCGGTGAGTGGGCTGTAGGTAATGGACGCGTAGAGGACATTTGCTCTGGAGGAGGCACAGTCAGGTTTAGCCTTTCGTAATACCCAGGTAGTGCTCCATCCAAAGTAATTGTATGCCCTTCTTTCCAAAAATAATCAAAACAAGCGACACGGTAATTATCCTCAACCTCAATTAGAGGATTGCCTTCAACCCAGACTGCCGCAATATTTGGGAGTGTTGCCAATCGTCCAATCTCGGCGCTCTCTTCAATGAGATTCGAGCGTAGATCGACATGTTCAAGTGCATGGAGGCGCTCCAAGCCACATATCGACTCGAGACGATTTCTTGACAAGTTGAGGCGGAGGATATGACCCAAATTGAGATAAATGCCCAGCACGGAATCAATCATATTGTCGGAGAGGTTCAGCGAGACGAGACTGTAAAGCTCACTAAGCCCAGATGGGATGGAAACCAGAAGGTTAGATGAGAGGTCCAGATGAGTCAAAAATTTGAGGTATGGAAGAGGTTCTGGAGGGAAATATGTCAAAGAATTATCGGGGAGGGAAAGGTGTTTCAGGAAGGACCACTTTGACGGAGAAAGCTCAGTGTTCGGGACAGGTGACGATTTTCCGTCCTCCAAAGTCGTAGTCATACTTTCTCGTTCCTCCTCGACAACGGTTTCTGGTAGACTTGTAGGATGAAAGGCCAGCTGGCTTGATTGGCCGCGAGGTATACGTCTCCTCCTCTTTCTGCTTGTGCTCCCTTCTCTTCGAGCCTGATCATCAACCACGGCACCGATGAAGATATCAGAAATATCCTCCAAGCCACTCTTCGTAATCTTTAGACTTCTCAAACTCTCTGCCAGCCTATCCCACCCTAACAATATCCGAGGATCAATATCCGAACAGTCTAAGATTTGTATATTCTTGAACGCGTCAAGAGGCAAAGCGTTGTTCACCGGAGCATCGTACATCATCTCAGCGATAATCTTCTTCTCCGGACCATGTATTGATAGTGCTGGAAGCTTTGTTATGCTGCTGTAGATGTATTTGAGCTCCATATCAATGCTCAAAAGCTCCGGTTGGCCCCACCAGCCCTTGCCAATGGACAAACCAGAAACGGCAGATAAGGAAGAGCGTATGGAAGCAAGAGACAAAGTGTCAGATTTGTCTTGCTCTGGTGCAACATTGATGTATGTGGCTGGTCGGGAGGGATTGTCTATTTTCACATCCAAAGTCCCGATATCATACCCAAGGCCTTCAAGCCTCATGAAGATATAAAATAAATGGTGAACATCTGTGGAAAGGATGACTGGTTTCGTATTCCGAGAATCTGGAGCATTTTTTGTTGCATCGAAGCCGAACCAAGCCAGGGGATTGAGTAGGGAGGGGTGGTCCGAGTCTGCAGGACGCTGCACGCGTCGTCGGCGAGTCAGGCCAGTTTCTGCTAGACCCTTCTCATTTGAACGAATGAATGCGGCTATACGGCGAATGTATTGGTCTGCGGGCTCTGGTTCCATGTTGAATGCGAATGTGAGGATGAGTGCAAAGAAAAGTTGCTGGCTACCTTGCCCACTGGAACGCGCGAGGCGTTAACGTAGTATGATGATCACAAGGCTGGCCTCGTGCACTTTGTGTGCTAAGATAGGAGTTATATAGACTGCTGAATGGATATTGAGTTTGCTGGCTCCGTTCAAGACTGTCCTTATTGAAACCGGCCTCAGGCTGCTGAGGTCCGGGTTCCTTGGATCATCAAGTAAATCAATTAACAGATCGAGTATTACGTAAGTAGATAGCCCGTTACGCGTCCTGCACTGAGTCCTTCTCCACCCGCCACCACGCATCATGAAGATCACGATAAAAACCACGCAACAGAAGGTATTTCATGTGAGCGAAAGGCTTTATTGCTTCAGATTATTGTATTTAATGTGTTTTGATTATTACCCAGGTGGAGATTGATGGGTCGGACAGTATTGCGAGTCTTAAGAACAAGATCGAAGAGTCCCAAAACCATCCTGCCGCTTTGCAGAAAATCATTTACTCTGGTGAGTAACTTGGGGCCTTTATACTGTGAGATCGCCCCACTCAATCTTCAATCAGGTAAAATATTGACAGACGACAAGACTGTAGAGTCATGTGGTATCAAAGAAAAAGACTTTCTCGTCTTAATGGTTTCGAAGGTAAGAAAGCGTTTCAATTTCCTCTGGTCGAAATTCATCACTTTTTTTGAAAAATATATAGCCAAAACCTGTACCCACACCCACACCCACTACTCTAGCAACAACTAGTATAACAGAGCAATCGCCAGCTGCGGAACCCGCCCCGCAGTCTATGCCTACTGAAGCCACAAATCAGGAAACCCCTGCTCCAGCTCCTGTTTCTTCAGCAGCCACAGCAACTTCTGCTTCTGGCGCTGCTTTTGGTGACTCGGGCTTCTTAACCGGTGAAGCGCTACAAAATACGATCACCAACATGACAGAAATGGGATTTCCCCGTGACCAAGTACTGCGTGCTTTACGAGCGAGTTACAACAACCCCGATCGTGCAGTCGAATACCTCATGAGTGTCAGTCTTATCTTAGTATTTGCAATATTTTGGCGTTAAACCGATTTGTTTTAGGGCATTCCTGCGCATCTGGAGCGCGAAACGGCGGCACCGGCACCTCATCAACCTGCATCGCAGAACGCCCAAGGTCCTGCGGTCCAGACGCCCACAGTGCCTGCAGCTCCTACACCTAACCAACCTCAGAACCTTTTCCAAGTATGTCGATGTGAAATACGGCCCACCTCTTTTAGCTCAAGTATCACTTCTTTTAGCTGGCACAACAGCAGCAACAACAGCAACAGCAACAGCACCCTGTTGGAGGCGGTCATGCCGGACCTGGAGCTGGGCTTCCTCAGCTCGATTTAGCCGCGTTGCGCAACAATCCACAAATAGCACAGCTACGGGAACAGGTAGCACAAAATCCTGCCATGATACAGCCGATTATTCAGCAACTTGGGGCCCAAAATCCTGTGATAGCGCAATTAATAGCGCAGAACCCTGAGGCATTGTTTCAACTACTTGGGTATGATGGTAGTATGGAGGACGATGGGGAAGGTGGACAGCTTCCACCTGGTGCACATGTTGTCAATGTTACGGAAGAGGAGCGAGCTGCGATTGAACGTGTAAGCCACATTTTTCTGATGACCAGTACTTGGCCGCGGCTGATTGAATTTGTTTTAGCTCGAGGCCCTCGGATTTTCGCGGCAAGCTGTACTTGAAGCATATTTTGCCTGTGACAAGAATGAGGAACTTGCAGCCAACTACCTCTTTGAAAGTGGAGATGATTAGTGATATAAAGACTTGTGTTGTTATAATAAACGATATATCAACCGAAAATGTGTGCATCGACCCTGAATATCCGCTAATCAAAGAAGAGAATTCTCCGTATCGGGCAACGTTTAACTTGCAGCGTGTTTACCCACTGCCTCTGGTTCCAAGGTACTGCCTCTGGTTGTCAGTTGAGATGAGACCGCAGCTCAACGTCCTACCGTGGGACAAAAGCACTGCCGCCAATTTTTACACAGACTAAAACCTAATTGTGCTGTTTGCCCTTGGCTTTATTGCTTATACTCACCGCAATGACTCCACAGACAATGTTCAACCTGCCTGTCGGCCTTCTATGCCTGGTGATAAACCAGCTTGTTGCACATGCACTCTCCCAGGCAACATCTCAGGGCTTTGTTACTGATTACGCCCCGAGTGTGAACGTCGAATGCCCTAATCTGTCCGAAACATCACTTATAAGGGTTTTCTCTCCTCAAAATCAGACGCTTCATGCAGACGAAACTGCATACATATCGGACAGAGAGAATAATGTTCTGCCTGGCGCTTGGAAGGATTGGTTGGGAGATGGCTCTCATCTGGGCTATAATCTCAGTTCTTTTTCAGGCTTTTTCCCGAGGGTGGCCATGGCTATTCCAGGAGGAGGGCTACGCTCGGCCATGTATGGCGCAAGCGCAATGAGTGCGCTGGATATCAGAAACGATTCTTCCAAGGCCGCAGGAACAGGTGGGCTTCTTCAGGTGGTGTCGTATATCTCGGGATTGTCAGGTTTGTTATTGATCTATCCAAGCTTATCTTTGGCGTCGCATTGAATTTTTCGTCGCAAGGTGGCTCTTGGGTGACAGGCTCTATGTTTTTTAACAATTGGCCAAATCCAGAGGACCTCATTTTTGGGAATAACCATGATTTATCGGGTTGGATGTTGGATATACCCTTCGTGACGCCCGGGGGAACCAACGTCTTCTCTGACAACAACCAGGAGTTCTATGGAAGTATTCTTTGGAGTGTGATGGCCAAGGCCGACAAGGGAATGTAAGAAGTTTCCCTTTTTTGTGTCGATTATCAGATTATCAACTTGTTCGCAGTGACACAAGTCTGACAGATCCATGGTCTCGCATGATCTCATTTCACTTTCTAAATCAAACTTCTCGTGACAATTTCTTCACAAACGATACTGCACATGGAGCTGGCCAACTTTGGTCACTTATTCCTAACATACCTGCCTATCAGAAGCGACAGACACCCTTTCCCATCATCGTTGCTGACTCTCGGCCGGTTGGCTCAAACCTGACCACAGCTCTGGCGTTGGATCCTGTGGTGTACGAAGTAATCAATAATTTTCTATATTTTTCAAAGCAGCCTCTCACATAGAATTGAAGATTACACCCCTAGAGCTTGCTTCTTATGACCCTAATTTATCAGCCGGAATGAACCTCACGTATGCAGGCACTCACCTATATAACGGTAAAGCTGATAATGGCTCAGCTTGTGTCACTGGTTTCGACCAAGCGGGATTCATTATGGGTACAAGCGCCAGTTTATTCAATGTACGTACGCAAATTTTCATCATTCGGACCTCATTTTAATACTAGGCTTTACCCTCCATAGCAAATTCTTGATTTTGCCCACAATACAATCACCGACTTCGATGGAAGCGACAGCTCGGGCCTCCTCTATGTTCTCGCACGACAACTCCAGGAAGTTCGTACAAGAGCTGATGATGTTGCTAACTGGCCTAATCCTTTTAAAGGATTGAAGAATGCGACATTCGAGGACACTGATGCGTCTTGGATCGAACTTCTTGATGGCTCATCGAACGAAGAAAACATACCTTATGGTCCCCTTTTTGTCAAAGCTAGAGGACTGGACGTTATTGTGACTCTCGAAAATAGCGCTGATATTGCATCTAATTGGCCCAAGTAAGATTATTTTTGAGGCGCTTTAAACACATAAATAAGTTTCATTGACTCTCAATTGCTATAGCGGAAGCAGTCTTCTATTTACCGCACAAAGGCAAGCGACACTCCTACGGTCTTCACATCAGCAGTTTCCACCAATTCCAAGCACTTCTGAAGCGTTCATATCGACTGGGGTAAACATGCGACCTACATTCTTTGGATGTGATCCTACCTCTCCTTCCGACTATCCTCTTGTGATTTATTTGCCCAACTCACCGCCTATCAACGGCGATAATCCAGTTACAAAGTGGGGAGGCTTTCTTTTTTAGTTGGTGATTCTGACGGCATTCCACCCCTTTCATAGCACCGCGACTTTCACGCTCGCATACTCACAAAAGCATTTACGCCTGTTCAAGGATCAAGTTTTTTTCAATACCATATCAGGTTTTAGTCCGAATACAAACAAACCGGATCCGAATTGGGGAACATGCCTACAGTGTGCTATAATCGATCGAGCGCGCTACAAAGTCCCTCTTGTTGTGCCACGCTCCGATACTTGTACTGCATGTTTCAAGCAGTACTGCTTTGATCCAAGTAATCCTCCGAGCAAGGATGAGTTACCCGGGAGAAAGTTAAACTTCGTTGACCCTGATCCACCGGGCCTAGTTGATTTCCTTGGGGAAAACAAGTTCAAGTTTATTGGCGGGCTAGGAGGTCTGGTCGGGTTCATTGCTATCCTCGTTGGAGGCCTGTTAGTAGCTCATACTCTTGTGATATTATTAATTGGGGTTGACCTCATAAATTTAGGCTGTGGTGGAGGCGACGCAAGAATAAGAAGCAAGTGTATCACAGAGTTACCGACTTGCACGAAGATGTTTTAGAACAAAATTTAGAAGTTTTGAGGACAAGAGAGGGATACGCGTTACCTATTTACAAGGGTGATTACTGAGAATTTTTCTATTGTTATTTGGACTTGGAGGTTATAATATCTAGGACTGTGACAGGGAACACTTTCATCGATTTTACATACATACATAAAGTTACATTACTATTACGCTCGTAAAACACTAGGAAATGTCTGCTTTAGACATACATGTACACAACACAAACTTGAGTGAATATATAGGGGGATAAATATGAATCAATCAAATAGGCGCTACAAAATTTCGTCCAGCGTCATGTCTTCATTCTCCGTATTTAGAGTGGAAATGGGATGAATTTTATTTTGCTCTTGGGCATTCGTGATTTGTGTGTTAGTTGCATTGAGTCCATGCGTGACATCGACGAGAGCCGGCCGTGTAATACGCGTAATATGCGTGCGAGGCTTATTCACCGTGGGTACCATGACCGACTTGTACATATCTAATTCGTGTTGCAGGGCGTCGTTTTCGCCGACAGCTGCTTCATGTTGGCGGGTTAAAAAAGCAACAGTCTGAGATGATATGAGCAACAAACACTGAACGCGCACAAAAAGCACACAACTTACATGCTTGGCTTCCGCCAACTCCTTTCGGACTCTATCCACATACATGATACGTTGCGCTGGGTTATGATGGCCCAGGATCTCCGCATTAAATTTACTGAGGCGGTCAGCCTCTTCTTCTGCTAGTTGTTTTCGGGTGACGAGAAGTCCAACTTCATCCGTAAGACAGTAGTATGCTTCTTGATATCGGCCAACATCTGCCAACTCAGTGGTAAGCCTAAGATAAGATTGGTCAGAGATATTATTTGTGACAGCGTATTAATGACATTAACTTTTCAATCTCAGAACGGAGGGTATCTTCTGTTGTCCGACTTTTTTGAATGGTAGCAGTCAATCGCTGAACAATAGCTTTCTCCCTTTGCACCGTCTCTTCCCGGGCTTGCGCTGATTGATGTATTTGATTCTGTAACTCCCTCGTTTGAGATTCCAATGCCTCCCTCGACGACTGCATAATCTGCAACTCTTGTTCGAGACGTCGACGATCTTGCTGCGCCAAATCGAATTGCATTGCGATAGCTTCATGAGACGCTAGCACATTGTGTAGGTCTTGGGCTTGCTGAATAGACCCCATTTGAGAGCTTCTCAGCTCCTCGGCCAACTTGGAAAAAGCCATTGACAATTCGTCGCGCTGGAAGCGATGGAACAGGGACATTGATTCTGCGATATCTTTGCTGATATGCAAGTTCTGACATTGCAGTGACACTGTGTCTCGTAATATGATGTCAATGGTATCGATGAAAAAATCATCAGTGCAAGGCTGTGTTGCATGAAAATTGTGATCGTAAAAAGATAACTCTTGGTGCATGTCTTGAAGCTGTGAATTCAGAAGCTTGTTTTCCTCTTTGACTTGGCGGATCAGGTGTGCAAGCTCGATGACTTGACCCTCTGAATTCGCCAATTTGCGTTCAAGGCGAAGAATTCGCAGCTCGGAAGACAGATAGTCGTGTTTGAGTTGTGAATGCGTGAAAATGGGTACAGAAAGTACTGCAAGTTTGCCGTATTCCTGTGCGACAAGAGCCAAAAGTTCCCGAAATTGTTCCAACTGGATGAGCATCACTTCATCATTTGTATCCTTGCTAAGCCTCAAACCCGTCAGAGTGGAAGTGGCATGTTGTGCTTCGCTTTGTGCCTTGTCGACGAGAGCCTGCATAGTATGGTATGAACGAGCATCCTCCAGCAGTCTTCTGTCGAGCAGGTCAACCTGGGCCTCTACCCGGGCCCTTTCTTTTCTCTCGACCGTTAGAAGTTTCTCGAGTTCAACTATTCGTTGGTCCTTTTGCTTTGTGGCCTCCCTTTGTTTGGCTTCCAGACTCTGGGAAAGTTTAGCGGTATCGCGTGTTTGTGTTCGTTCGTGTTCAGAGATGCGAAGCTTTATACGGAGGTCCTTGATCTCCGCTTGGTCGGAGGCAGCTGCTTTCTTCAACTCCAGAATCCGGGCATCGAGTATACCGATTTGCTTCCTTTGTTTATCAAATTGGACGGATTGTTCTGCATTGTGTTTTTCCAGGCGAGATAGCTGAAGATTGAGACGCTCTAATTGAACGAGATGCTAAGATAACGCGTCAAGATCGGGATATTGGGAGATTCAGAGCCTTACAGCCTTTTTTGCGTCGTTGTGCACGCCTTCTAGATGATCAACCTTTTTTTGCAGAAGTGTGTAGCGGTCTGGATGAGGTGTCGAGTTTGATGACCGTACCGCTTCTGGTTCCTCAAGTACTTTTGTGAATCGATCGGCTTTTTCGAGGAATGCGCCTCGCTTATAAGCCTCGAGTTGTGATTCTATCCAAGTCAGCCTACGCTCGCGAACGACGTCGATCAGAGTGTACCTTGGCTTGGGTTGTAGGTCCCAGGACCAGGGATGTCTGATGCTGTTCCATGGTGAGTATCGTGCCGAGTATTAGGGCATTGAACTTACGTTTTACTGGGTCAAAACGAGGACGTTTTGTAAACATTTTCTGATCAACGCGCAGTACAGCGCGTTCAAGGCGGAGGAGTCGTGTCTTTGTCACGTGGTCTGCAGACGCTTTCCCAGACGTTTTAAAGATTCTCTACCTGGCTGCTGCTGGCGTTCTGTCTCTTTCATTCTTTCACCATGCCTCCATCCACTAACGACGGCGACGGCCAAAAATTAAAATCAAATGAAAAGTCTGCCGACGGAGTGACGGCTGAAGTAGTCTCGTCGTCGTCAGCAGCAGCGGCCAACCCTTCTGCAGATACCACAAACCCTCCCCTTGATTCCGACCCAGATAACACAGAGGACGCGTCTATATCCCCAACCTTAAAGGCCCATTCTGCCCCATCTCGTCGCAAGGCCAATGATTCATCTTTCTCAGATGCTGCTCTGTCTTCAAAAACAAACGGCAACGGCACTCACAAAGCCTCTAGTATATCACGCCGTTCCCTCAAGCCTTCCCTTTTCTCAAGATTATTTCGGGTTTTACTGCCTTGTATCTCTCCTGCACCTGCCTCACACCCCGTCGAGTACGATCTCACACCAGTGAAGCCTGCTCTACCTGCCCAGGAAGAGAAGGAGGTTGCAATCACACAGGATACTTCTGTGCCGAACAGACCTCTTACTCCGGTTCAATCTACTCCAGTATCAATTCCCCAGGACACTATTGTCCTTACACCTGCTCCGGTAGAAGTTTCTGTGGTAGGTGCAGATACTCCACAAGAGCCCACTACTGCTCGAATATCGCCTCAGTCTGGCACTGAGGGTATCATGTCGGGTGATGTAGTACCTCCAGGTTCCACAGGAGGCCCTTCACAGCAAGAGAAAGCCGATTCCCGTAATTCAACGGTTCCGACTGAGGGTGACGAATCCGATACTAGCTTCACCGACGACGATATGGAGGACGTCAATGTTGACATAGAAGATGATGATATTATCATCAATGGTGGCGCTGGGATACCCATCGGTCCAGTAAGGATTGTCCTTTGACCTCATTATGGGTTGACGCCTGATTCCCAACAGGATGGTGTACCAAGGCCTTTGTTACCACCAATTTCACCTCAACATGCCGGGCGAAAATGTCTCGTTTTGGATCTTGACGAGACTTTGGTGCACAGTAGCTTTAAGGTGAGCTTCATGTGACTTCTCTGTTCCAATCAGTGACAAAAAATTTGAATTCAGTCAATACAACAAGCTGATTATGTCGTACCTGTGGAAATTGAGTATCATCTGCATAATGTTTATGTGATAAAACGGCCGGGTGTGGACAATTTCTTAAAAAGGATGGGCGAGATCTACGAGGTCGTCGTTTTTACAGCCAGTTTGAGTAAGGTAATTTACACTTTGATAAAGAAACTGGTTTAGTCCGTCATCAACTGATGTATTGCACCAGTATGCGGACCCCGTCTTGGATAAATTGGACATCCATCAAGTTGTCTCACATCGGCTCTTCCGAGAGAGCTGTTATAATCACAAAGGAAACTACGTCAAGGTCAAAAGCCTGCTTCATAAAGAGTTGCATTGACTGATTATTCAACAGGATTTATCGCAATTGGGTCGTCCAATCACGGATACTATTATTTTGGACAATTCACCAGCCTCGTACATCTTCCACCCTAATAACGCAGTGCCAGTGTCGTCTTGGTTTAACGACCCTCATGATACTGAATTGACGGACTTGGTACCATTTTTATCAGATCTCAGCTCCGTGGACGACGTCAGAGGAATCCTAGACGGCGGTCGATAGAACATGACATTATTTGGTTGGATGAGCCCCTGGCTTTGTTCTCCGCATATCTGCTTGCTCTCTCATTCTACATTCAACTACGCTATCTCGCGCTGGAGTCTTCGCGATATTCCCTTGTCGCGCTGCAGCTCTGCTCTCCAATTATCTGTACTTCTTTCACATTGTCCATCTTTTTGGTGTCGCACTCGTCGATTTTTCAGGTATATACACAGTCTGCCTCCTAAATATACCCCCCAAGCATTGCCATATCACCCACTTGACATCCTCGCACTCCCTCTACCTCACATCGGACGAGACTTTTGTTTAAACCATTCTCTCAGCGTGTCTATTGCCTTTGGCATGGTTCTGCAGCAATAGCGAGTCACTCCTTTGTATACTTTTTATGTTCCTTGTGTCCTATTTCACCTCATCGTTAACCTTCCCTTTTTGTATGTATATTCTATCGTCATACAGCTGAGTGGACGCACAGTCACCCAGTTCTATCTCCTTTCTCCCCTTTAGCATCAATGGGGTTTTGGTGCGGACTTGGAGCTAACTATTACCCAACTCTTTATATACTGAGCAGGCTTATATCCAGTCGAAGGTGTATACGAACCTAGTACGATTGTTCACGACGATAACGCATTAATACATTTCCATATTTGCGCAGTTCAAAAAGCACCCTTTTTTCACACCTTGTTGTACTCATGACATATCGTGCATGGATAGATGCCCTGCATCATGGGCTGAACGAGTCCAATGAAATGGCACCACAGTTGCCCATAACAATTGTAATGATTGATATACAGACTTCACTTATAGAAGACATTGCCTCGTTTAAATCAAAGGGTGAGATCACAACACTTTCCTCTTGTTCCTACCATACTAATGACGTTCCACACATACATTTTCGTTTCCAGTCGTCGACGCCGGCTCATCGTCGTCCCACGGGCTGAAATTGACCTTGCGGATCCGTGGAAGAGCCTGTAGCCATGCTGGCAAACTCTTTCCGGGCTCCCGTACAGAAAACGGAGGCAGATTGGGCTGAGGAAGACCGTGCACATGCGATGGCGATGACGGAATGCTGCCAACATCACTGAGACTTGGCAGTCGCTCAAAGCTTGTATTAGAAGATCCTCCAAGTGCACGCTGCAGTGCCTCTCTCTCTGCCGGAGAAGGTGCAAAAGCGCGAAGGAAGGAGCTATTCGTCGTCGAAGTGGTGGTCGAGGGTCCAAGCCCGGTAGGGTTAAGGGCATCGAAAGTCGCTGTGGGTTTGCGGGATCCAATGACTCCAGGTGACGGTTTCCTGAACAAGCTGAATTCCTTAGCATCAGGATTGAGACCCTTTATCGGCTTCTCTCGAGTGGAGAACCAGCGGCGCGAGACCTTATTGACTGAATCCTCCACAACCACAGGATCGGCTATTTCATCTGCTACAAACGCTTTGAATTTCGGGTCCGAGCCTCGGGTCCACGGAGCATCAACAAGCGTTTCGGCGGTACTCCATCGTGGTTTATGAGGTAGAGGAACACGTTTTTGAAATGAACTATGTTCGGTGTCGTTCGTGTGACTACCGTAAAGTGAGGTTGGGGAAGAGGAAAGCGCTTCATTGCCCGATAAGAACGCATCAGGAATTCTCAACTGCGAATAGTTTGGCAATTTGTTGCCATGCCGGTCCATTTCCATGAAGGCGTCACTTTCCGATTGAAAAGACCTTGAAAAACTCTCAGAGCTATCGATAGAACTGATAAGACCCGACGGGATTAATGATTGGCTGGAGGGCGTCAAGACAAGTGGCAGACCGCGGGACCGTGCAAGTTCAGAGTCTGCATATAAAGGATGACCGGTAATGTACGGTCGAGAACCAACCGCATTGCCTACGCCGTCCCCATACGGACCATACCTACTTGATGGGAGGAGCGATTGACTGTTAATAGCAGATGCTGCGACACTCGGTCGAGAGATCGTGAAACTTTGTCGATCTAGTGAATGCGAAGAATGTCGGGGCACAACAAGGGGATTGAGATCTGCGTCCGTGCAATCCTTCTTCTCTAGGCTGGCGGAAGCCTGACACAGAGGGAGAGTGGGAACACCAAATGAAAGATTGTGGGTGATAGATCGCGAATCTGGAGCCGGTTGAGTATGAACAACGTTTACTGGGTGAACCGATCGTTCCCGATCATCGTTTACACCTTGTTCCTTTAGATTTTTCAACTTGAGCCTTCTTTCTGACAGTCTCTCTTCCAAGTCTCTGGAGCAGTGATTTAATGCCGCAACAACTTCCTCAGCGGCTTTGATCTCTTGCTTTTTGCGCTCCAAGGCATCCATGAGGTCCTTTTCAGTGTCAGAAACGGCATCCAGGCTTGCGCGAATGTAGCCTACATCATCTTGAAGGCGTTGCTGTAAGATGACAATCTCATCGTCAAGAAACTCCATACGCTGCGTGGCGCCATCTCTAACAGTCTGGGCAACTCTCAGTTTCTTTTCGGCGTCCTTTTTCATGCCCTCTGCATGACGTTTCGAGTCATCCAAAGCCTTTGTGCGGGATTTCAGTTCGACTTTTGTAACATCTTCCTGGCGCTTCCTTTCCCGACAGGAGCCTACCTCCTCCTGCAATAGAGAATGGGAATTTGAAGCTGCCGTCTGACATTCGGAAAGCTGATTCCGAAGCTCTGAAACAGATGATTTGGACAGTGTAATTTGGCGAAGGACCTCAGCGATAAGTGGCGACTGATCAAAGAGCGTAGAAGGTGACCTGGAAAGTGCAGAAGATCCGAGCCGGCCCGCATCGCAGCCCAAGGGTACTTGGGAGTGCGACTGTAGCAACGGTTGTGGAGGGAGGATGGTGGGGCGATCTATGGATATAGCTGGAAGTCGGGTAGAATGCAGAGGCAAAGACGCTGTTTTGGGAAGTGGTGGAGGTGTTAGGCTGCGTGTTGGTAGAGCAACGCTTTTCTGGGGGATCCTCTCACGATTTCTGAGCTTTGGCGGTGTCCCTCTGGCAAAGGGATGTGGAGAAAGGTTTCTGGAGGAGAAGCCGAGTCCTGAAGACAAATTTAATGAAATTAGCGAGTAGATTGGTGGAGATCCCACCGTTGAAATCGTGCAGCATATCTAAACTTTTCATGCTGATGATACCAGAACTCCAGCTCTCCTCATCCTTTGATCTAGCGATTACATCCTGATACCAATTCTCCAAAACACCTCCACGCCACCATCTGCCGAATGCTCCTATATACCAAGAATCAGATATCATCCAGCCATCATTGTCATCTCTTTCGCTCGATCTTGATACAGGTACCATGGCAGCGATTGTAAAAACAGCAAAACTGTGAAATACATGCTTTGGGGTTCGTAGAGATATCGAAGCTCGATTGGCGAAATGAAACGGCGACGAATTATCGAATGAGTGGTTGTGGCGGTGATCAGAGGTAGAATGAGGGCCGGATGATACTTTCGAGCCGATTTCTTGACTTGGGTGATGATCATCAGCATTATCGTCAAGCCGACTAAGATGATGTCGAAATGACTGCTCAGTGAGGTAGGCCCGGAAAGAGTTTTCGGATGGATTTGTGAGATAAGCTGTAAAAAAAAAAAGAGTTGAGTAAATAAAATTCTCCAGTACATTAAATAAGAGAGCGGCAAGGCCGTTGGAGAGCAGAGAAGTATGACACACCAAGTACCAGAGAAACTATACAGAAAACAACCAAGCAAAATAAAGACCTAATGTCGCCCTTGCCCGAGACCATGCCAACCAACTCTGCATACGGATTGCGGAGAGACAAGAGACCCAAGCCACCAAAAGAGATGCTCATGATGAGAAAGAAGGAGTCCCTCCAGACCGACTTTGTGAAGATGGAAGGTGGTCTCCAGGCAAGAAAAGGACTGGGTAGTTGTGGGTTGGTCGACAGTGTTGCAGAGAGACGCTGTGCAAGCGCCCCCAAGAAGCTGAGAGAATGAGATAGCAAACAGAATGAAAGCAGACAGAATGCGAAGAATGAAGTGCTGATAGTCTTTCCACGACGACGACGACGACGACGACGGCACTCAGCAGAGCATTTGGCAGAAAAGAAAAAAGCTGTCCGCAATGCCACAACAAGAGCGTGCTCAGACTATTCCCACGGTCTGACAATGAATATTTTTCGACATTTTTACGATAATTTCATACAGCCCTAGCCTCCCAGGTATGCACAAGAATTACCCTCAATTGCTCCCAAACTACCCATGGCAGCTTGCTCTCCTCGAGTCTGATATCCTCCATGTTCAACGAGAAATCACCTAACTTTCTCGCTGCACCGGCCATCTCCGTAGTGTGCGGTGGATTGGCTATCACTCTTCTTGATTGATCGCCATGATTGATATCGTCTTTCCTTTCAGATGTGTACAAACATCTTCTTTCCTTCAACGGGTCACTAGCCAACTTCTGCACGACCCCACCTGACTCGCCGGACTTTATTACTTCCACTCCTTCGGCTCCATTGCTCATCTCACCGGATCGACGTAATTCTACACGCGTGGAGTTGCGTGGTAGATGAACCTCAGTGGTATTACTAGCCTTCAAAAAACTTGGCGCCTTCCATGCTTCCGCATCGTGCTGTATTCCATTAGTACGTCTTGACGAACGATTAGGTATATCTTCTAGGTTTGAACAAGCTCTCGACGTTTGATTATGACATCCTATTTCCGTTTCCGTTGAACGCCGAGAAGTTTCAAAGAGTTTTTGGTGTATTTGTTTATCGTCTTCGTCGAGTAACTCCACCTGATTTGATATGCCATCTTCTTTTGGCGGCTCGCTATTACCGGAGCGCCTTTGAGCACTAGCTGCCTTGTCATGCCGATTATTCGCATCTTTATCTGGAGGGCTAGCGGAAGAGTCTCGTATCTCAGCTTCAACGCTCACACGGCCTTCAGAGGGCGACTTATCAACGCCACCAGACTCTTCCTCAGAAAATAAAGAACCGAAATCCATATCACGCTCGAATTCCGTATCCCTGAGTGGAAGAGCCTGACTTTCATTAAATAATGCATGTGAACCATGGACAGAAAGACGACCGAGACTTGCTTGAGGCCTAGGCTGCGATTGATTCTGAGACTGCGATAGCAATAGTGACTGAGATGCTGTCCCGGAGGTATCAGAGTTGGGAGCTAGTATGCGCGCTGGACCTTCAATATTTTTAAGAGGTTGAGGAGAGTTTGGACGAGGCACTCGCCGCATCACTGAGCGACGGGGATGGGAGGCTATCACTACACTTGGACCAGATGAAGGAAGGACAGTCTCCGGCGCCGCCAAAGAGAGCGATGGATCTGGAGACGAGGGGTTATGGTCGATTTCCAAATGGGATGGAGAGGAATGAATGAGATTTTCATTTCTGAATGAATTCGATATCGGCTTGACATTACAATCTTTTTCGGGAGAATCACATGTTCCCATGCGTACAGGACTTGGAGATGTATCCCAATCAGATATGAACCGCTCAGGAGAGCTGGTAAGAGGAGGATAGTCAACATTGGGCTTTTGAAATTGTGAACTCATGTTTGGGCGTTGGTGGACTAGCATAAATCAGAGGCTAATGAGAAAAATTTTCCGAAATATAAGCTTACTTGGACTCAGTCGACGCCGCTTTGGTGACGGAGATTTCGAAGCCTCGATTGCAACGGCCCGTTTACAATTCTCCGCGCCCTCTCCGCGTACTTGAAATGCAGTGAGAAAACGTTGGGCAAGCAAAAGTGTTCATACCAGGAATCATCCTTAGCACTCGTATCAAGTCCTCACTCGGTCTTCGAAATGCTGGGTCTCTGGTAATCGACTGCTGAATTCGTGATTAAACGACCGAAGTGACCAAAGCGAGAGGTGACTTACTCGCCATCTTTGCTCAAAAGCTTTTGTTAGTTTATCTCGATCTGTAGCGACATAATTCGTTTCTTTTGTTGCCAATCGTTTATTATTATTTTTGGAGTCCCATCGGGGCTTCGTCGTAATTGGCACTTGTTCCACGAGGTCTATCGTAGACGGTGATGTTTTTTGGTTATGTTCGCGCTCCACCTTTCGGTCCCTTAGAATATTGCTTCACATATGAAATTAGCCAGTGAGCTGTGTACACGGAATAAAACGTACCCTGCACCGCCGTCCTGTTTCAAGCCATCTGACCATGCCTTTATATCCGGATTCATTTCGATTGACTTTGGGTTACCAAAGCGTGTTTCTCCTATGCTCCCCAGAACCGAGAAAGAGTTGCACTCTATTGCCAAACACGGTTGGTTCGACATTCTTTGTACACTACCCAATGGAACGCGAGCGAAAAAGAGTTTGAATTCATCGATGACTATTACTGCTGTCTTGTGTTGGGTTATGCGTTTTCCCGATAGCCTGCGGCAACGATGAACATGAGCTGCAACCATGAGAAGTCTGCTAGGGACGTACTTTGTATAGGCTGCCACAGAATCCCTTGAGAAACGGATTGGAATGAGAGATTGTTTATCAGAGATACGAGCCCAGATTGCGGAATCCTCTTTTCCATAGGTGAGAAACTATGCAGATCGGTTTTGTTTCGAACTTTGTTTAAGTGACTGCAGGCAGGTGACTCACCTCGATTATCTGAACCTTTTTCTTTCTACTTACAATGGGTATGGTGGATATGTTCGCTCCAAACCCTTCGGCAACGTCTATCAGGTAGTTACAGATCCAAGGTAGCAGAGATTCCGACATCAAACGCTGCAGAGAGCAATTAAATCCGCAACGCGAGTCGCGTGTGTGGTAGTCAGGTGACTTGAATACCCACCGCCCGGTAGCTGGAAAAGTTCAGTGATCACAGCCAGGAGCGGTTGCTCTTGCAAGCTGTACGATAGATTTGCAGTGTAGCTATAGGCATTGCTGTACACTGATTAACAATGTAAAATGAACTATTGGATCAAGCTGAGGTCGAAGAACTGTACCTGTGAGATGACAAATCGTCCGAGTCCTTACATAAAGGCAGGAACCTGTCGATGTCTGTCGCAACCAAGTTGACCTTGAACACATACGACCACGACTTACGGGTTGATTCTGCAGACAATAAATAGAGGGGCAGTGATACAGGAAGATGTCTATTCTCTGAGTACTATCCTAGGTAAGATAGTCAATCTTTCTTAGAAGCGTCCATTGAATCCTTTTTCACTTCGTCTGAACCCTCCGTTAGCTCGACGACCTCTTCTGATTGCATGTCATTGTTATTCAGTATTTCGGGAGGGGGTGGAGCTCCGGGAGGAAGTAACTGTGCCTGGCTGAGAGCGGCACGAAGAGCTGCGTTTTCTACACGAAGCTGGTCAACAAGGGCACGACATTCCTCCCAACGTCGATTGGCCTCATCAGCAGAAGCAAGTGCAGCGTCTAGAAGCTGTGAACGAGATTCAAGCGCTTTCACATGCCTAGAGACTAATCTCAGACAATGCTCAGGGAGAACTTGACGCTATACTTACTGGTCTCGACGTTCTCTGAATGCGCGCTGGGCCTTTCTGTTTTGTTCGGCCCGCTTGCTTGAGCTCAGTGCTCTGCCCCCGGAGGCATTTCCGCTGGGAGGGGGGGACTGTGACTGCTGATGATGAGGAACGCCCTGAGGCTGCTGAACTGAGTTTGGGGGCGGTATTCCACCAGGAGTGTAATCGGCAGGACCATACTGATAACCCGGTGGAAGGTGACCGGGAATTGCGTGCGGGTGAATGAGAGCGTGAGGAGGTGGAAGCACATGCTGCAACTGCTGCTGTTGGGAGGGTGGAGGGGGCTGTTGTTGTAAGGGGGTATTATTCTGATCTGCGGTATTGGAGGGTGGTGATTTACGTTTGCGAGAATTGCGAGTTGCGGGTGTTATTGGAGGAGGTTCGTCGCGCAGACGCATTGTTTGAATTGTTTGAGGCTGCTGTGAGTGATGAACGTGAACGTTGTTCTGCAGAACGTTTGAGTCCTGCTGGTTTTGGGGTTGTACGCTGTTCTGCATGGGCTGCACGACATTTGTGCTTTGGGATTGCTGGAAGGATAACATTTCCATCGACACAGGGCGTTGAAGATTGCCGAGTATTAGTAAGAGGCTGAGTAAGTCATCCACAAACATGTATGTCACATGTCACAC
>JASFDB010000002.1:0-29293 GCA_036937035.1 Cystodermella granulosa | reverse complement strand
ACATGTCACATGTCACACATCCCCCCACCACGCGTGCCTCACGCGCACGGTCCTCTCATCGCGGGCTAAGCGCTCAGCACAGGGTTGCAGGCTGTCAGTGTCCTTCAACATCCTTCCCACAGACGTTCATGACAGACTCACAGCAATCAAACAAGCCTTCGTTGCGCCAGAGACTGTTTTCAAGTTCAAGCAGGAAATCTCACAAACAGTCACGCCAAGTCACCCCAGATGTACATCATTCCACCGCAACCCTACAGAATACCAGCAGTACGATTCATTAGCTCTTATCATTATATTATTCTAATCGTCTATCATTTTCTAGCCTCTGTCATGGCAGAGCCAGCAACCATCCCTCACCACAGCGTTTCGCCGCTCAGTAACGGCTTGGATAGAGAGCGGAGCTCTTTCGTAAAATCGTCGCTTTCTGGCAACCGACGAATACCTTTCTACCGTCGTGCTGCTTACACTTCCTCAGACGAGGCGCTTTCATCCTCCGCATCCCATTCCATCGTGAAACCGATGTCAGGCTCATCACGCTCAAGGCCTTCTCTAATATCCCGGATGGTGAACAAAGTCGTTACTTGTGTGCATCTTACACCAGACACACCGCACAGTGATGATCAGGCATCACCCGCCTCAGATTCAAGACAATCCCTTGCTCTTAAGGACATGTCAACAATCAAGCAAAACGGGAGCGGCGATCTTCACCTTGATTCCGGAAACCAGAAAGAGACTCAGACCGACTTACCGGGATCGATCTCTACACCCACCACATATTCTCCGATATTACTTGACCACGATACCTCTTCCCCTCTGTCAAATACCCCACCATTATCTGATGACGAAGCCAACATCCTTACGCCAGATGATGTCCGCTCTCCTCCACCAGATGATAAGATGGATATTCATATTGCAGACTCCGACTCCGACGAATATAGAAATCATGAAGATATCTTGGAAGATCTCAAGCGGAGAGGAGGCTCAGGTATTCCTTTCATCGTACGTTCTCACATTCTCTCGACAGCAGCTACTCTGACCTTGCAAAGGATGGCAACCCAAAACCTTTACTCCCACCCATCGCTCCTGAGCATGCTGGCCGCAAGTGCCTGGTATTGGATTTGGACGAAACTCTCGTTCATAGCAGTTTTAGGGTGCGTTGTTATCCCGTTGTCATCAACCTGCTTGACGTACTTTACAGGCTGTACAACAAGCTGACTTTATAGTACCCGTCGAAATCGAGTATCATTGGCATCACTTTCATGTACTGAAAAGACCCGGTGTGGACGACTTTCTGAAGAAAATGGGTGAGCTGTACGAAGTCGTTGTTTTCACTGCCAGTTTGAGTAAAGTTTGTCTACCCACATCATTACACCAACCTTCAACCCTCTTACTGCCATTTTCTAGTATGCAGATCCTGTTCTCGACAAACTGGATATCCACCGCGTTGTTGCACACAGACTGTTTAGGGAGAGCTGCTACAGTCACGCAGGAAACTACATAAAGGTATAGCAACACCTTACACCTCCCATGCCATTTTTGCCATTCTTATCCCAGGACTTGTCACAACTTGGACGCCCCATCGCAGACACTATCATCCTGGATAACTCTCCCGCCTCGTATATCTTTCACCCAAACAATGCAGTCCCTGTATCATCATGGTTCAACGATCCCCATGACGCGGAATTGACTGATCTTGTTCCCTTCCTTTCAGACTTAACCGCTGTGTCCGATGTTCGCGGAGTGCTGAATATCGCACGTTAAATACCACAGACCCACCCAGAATCTGCTGGGATTATCTGGCGCATCTATACCCATCCCGAGTCTATATTCAGAGGTTCTCTGGACCTTTGTTATTTGGACTGATTCATGTATTCGGATCTCTATCTGTTTAGCCTTTCTGTTTCTATACGTGTCACTCCTTGTTTATTTCCCGGTATTCTTCTTATCATACCGCTGTAGTACCCGTCTGCTCAGTTGTCGCTTAATTTAATTGGTCCAACCTTTACAGCCGTGGACATTTTACCCGTGAATCACATCATTACATAAATTTCAACCCCAAAATTTTGAAATATTGAGTCCCTACGCATCGCGTCTGCCTTGAATATGCACGATACCTCTGTACCTAGTCGACTACCTAGAACACATAAAGGTTAAGACGTGTTCAATCATTTCTCAAGTCCTATATGCTGAAATGCAATACCCTCAGGTCCAACTGGTCTTGTCAAGGCGTATCTTGTCACCTACAACATCCTCTCAACAATAGGGTGGGCATATGTGCTACTACTCACAGTTATCCATGTCTTCAACCTCGATGGACGTTCCGAAGCTGTTGTAAGAAATGTAGACCCCACAGCTTCATCCATTCTGAGTCGTCTTGTGTCTAAAATACCTTTCTTCAAGTCTGCTGGAACATTTGACAAAATCCAGCACATGCTCCCCCGCGCACTTCAACCTGCGCTGCACCGCTCATCTACAGCGTTCACTCGCGTAGGCGCATTGACAACTTTTGTTCAGACTGGTGCTGTATTGGAGGTTTTGCATGTTCTAGTGGGGTTCGTACGTAGTCCCTTGCAGACAACCGTCATGCAAGTTTCCAGCAGACTATTCCTGGTTTGGGGTATACTTGAACAATATCCTTCTGTAAGAATATTGGTGGCTAATCTCAATCTTTATTAAATGGTGTTTGAGCAGGTTCACTCTAATCCGTTATTTACTACCATGGTTCTTGCGTGGTCAATGACCGAAGTCATTCGGTACCCCTTTTATGCGTGCAATCTTCTCGCGTACAATCCCAGCTTACTTTTATATCTTCGCTATACGACTTTTTACATCTTATATCCTTTGGGTGCATCCTCAGAGGCACTCCTTATTTATGCCACGCTACCTGCCTCATCGCTGTATGGATGGAGCTCCTACAAAATGTATAGTTTGTACGACTATGTACGGGCGTTCCTGTTTTTCATCTGGTGGCCAGGTAAGAACTCTCCTGACTTTATATTTTCTTGGAGCTTACGTTTTATACAACATAGGCTTGTATATTATGTTTATGCATATGGTCACTCAGCGTCGCAGAACCCTTGGAAAGGCACCGCGACCAATCACACAAACAAAACGCGATTGAGGCGTGAAAATGGTCATCAGGAGCGAGTAGATAAACGGTATCATCACAGCATAGTGCATAGTATGTACCACATATCCGTGTCAATGACATACGATAATTACTTGAATATTGCATGATGCGTGTGTACTAATAGGAATATACCCGAGCAGATGATACGTAAGGAAGTCGATCCCGAGGTCCACAACTTGAAAGAGGTTTTATTTGAAGCTTCATATCGGAACCTGGGAACTCCGCCCTTGGCATGTCCTCAGAGGTCCTCAATTGTTATCCGACGCGTAATAGCCTGACTCCAATTGGACACCTTCTCACCAGCAGAGTGGGTCTGCTGATACGTAGTATCGTTGCGACGTGAGAAGTGACGGAAGTCCGACTCTCCTTGTAGGTTCAGTTTAAATAATCTCGATTCTCTAAGCCTGCTGTTGGTCTTCAGTAGTGCTACGACAAACCACCGTTATGTTAAGCAAGCGTTACTTTTTCTTTGCTCTGTGCTCGTTTTTCGTGATTGTACATGTCTCATGGGCAGTCCCACAGTCGAATCGGATTATCGAAAGGGACGACAACCTACCTGCACGAATTCCATATGTCTTTCCTGCTCCTGGAACGGATCCGGTCAGGCTTCCTTGCCTACTACATTACGACCACTTACGTCGACCCCTTTAATACTACAGATCGCTGATGCAATTCGTGCTAGAAGAACGAATGGAACATTGCTTGATCTGGACGGTGTTCTGTATGTTATCATGATGCAAACTGAACAGCGTTGGATGACTGACCAGGGATTCTGACAGTCTGAACGCCCCTCTGATCGCAGGAAGCTGGAATGACATATTTGGAGTCATCAGGGATAACAATTCCTTGCCAGGACAAATGCGCGAATTATTTGTCAGTGTCCCATATCCTTTCGAAGTTCGCACCTTCAATCTAATGTTGGTTCACTGAAGATTTTGAGGATTGCAGTACTAAATAGTGCTGCGTATGAATGGTTCGATCTTTGTGCCGTTTTCTATGCTGTAACCAGTGGACTAATCATTTGGAAAAAAAAATGTCAGGCTGCAACACGAGCCAGTCGGGCGATCGGAAGGACTGACGACAGAACAGTTACTCGTTATACGTAATTCACCGCCGTTTGTGATTACCGAAAGAGTCAAGACGATATTGGGACCCGCTCTCGTAGCGGCTATGTCCTTCACCGATTGGATTACTAAAAATGTTCATGTCCCTGATGAAGTGTTTCAAAATCTTAAGCAATTCCTAAGCGATGAACAATTGGTGGAGGCAACAGCGACAGCAGGAGGATACAACTTAGTTAGTAGGTTTGTAGTGGCCCTTAACGTTGATGATAAGATGAAAATGGCTGTACCAATTCCCAAGTAATGTCAATAAGTAGGAAACATAATTGTGTATTGTGGAGTGTCTAGCTAAGTAGTCAAAATGAACTACTTATGTACTTATATATCAACTTAGAGTTATCCAACGCATCACTATCCAATTTACTACATTTCAAATTAATTTAGAATTTTAGATGCCATGGTCAAATTCGACAAAATTACAAGCCTAACACGGACGCCACAGAGCGAGCAACAGAAACACCGCGTGAGGTTGCTTCATGATTTTGATGTTCCCAAAGCTTAGGTTTGGCACGGACATCGATATTTTCAAATGGCGCAGGTTGTTGGAGCTGAATACAGTCGCGAGTGCCGAGAACGAGGAGCTCAAAAAAGAAGGAAGCTGCTGCTCGACGCGATGCCTGAGCAAGATAAATCACTTATGTCAAGGCAGGTGAAGCTGGGAAATATACCTTATCAGACATCCTCCGAAAACTCAAGACTTGATCTTCTTCCTCTCCAGCAACTGGTTGTAACTCTTTTCGAATCAATCCTAGCGCCTTCACCGTGTTTTTACTGTATCCCTTGCCTTCGTGCTCGGGAGCCTCAAAATCGGCTTCTGTATCTTGTGTGCGAGTTTGGGTCTGTATACTAGGTCGAAGGTCGAATGAAGCTATGGGACACATAGCGTCCGCGTAGCTCTCCTCCTCTTCGACGGGAATGTCATCAGGGTTGGGGGTGGACAATCGGCTTCTATTCGTGGAGGTGACTGACTTAGCCCTCCCATTATTGAGAATAAATTCGTCTTGAGCAATATCAAGATTTTCAGGGTGATATTCATCAATACCACCAACTTGATCACCGAAGTCAAAAGTAGCATCGGGAGCCATGCTGCCTTGGCCCAAAAGATCACTTCCAATGCCCAGGCTAGGAGCTAAACTGACCGCTCGACGGAGATTTTCAGTTTCATCGTCAGCGCTGCCATTAATATCTGTCTCCAAGCGAGGGCGCTTGTTCGAGTTCCTCTCCAAAGATGCACCACGCTTTTTGCTAATGTGACTCGTTTGAATCGGTCGCATGAACAATTCTACTAGTTCTGGGGCTAGGCCTGGAGGAGCAGCACAAAAAAATGTCCCATTGGGAGTGACTTTCATTGGCAGAAAGTGAGAAAGTGGGTCATGGCGAATTTGAAGCAATTTCATGACAACAGATGATCGAGGAAGGAAGTGTTGTTCAGTTATGATGTCACTAACATCCAATGTGACAGGAGCGCCGAGACCTCCACGGCCACGGCCAACCTTCAGACCTGGCCCGTTCTGCAGTTCCGTTACTACATCAACGATCTGCTTCTTCTCCTTATGCTTGCGTTTGGATTGGGCCATTTGTGGAACTTGCGCATTCAGTAGGTCCAGTTGACCAACAGGTGGAGGTGTAGCAGGGGGTTCGGAAAGAGGTGAGGCTTTCAAGGCATCAAAACGAAGTTCCGCATTAATAAATAAATAAAACTTACAAGCGCGCGAAGATGCTCTTGTTTGACCAGGTGTGTTCTCCTGTTCTTCGACAATAACAGAGTCGAGCATGGGTTCATCAAAACCAATTCCAAAATCTCCTAGGTTCACTCCAGTTAAATCGGGGAAGTCCATGTCGATATCAGGAGCGAAAGGATGCTCTGAAGGATCCCTGCTCTTGCTTCTGTTAGATATTAAGTCCACATCCATCTCTACATCGCCTAGAAGACGGGAGTCGATCGAATCGCGGCGATTTGGCACATCACGACCAACGCCCATGTTTATACCAAGATCAAGATCGTTAAAATCTTGAGAGCCAATTCCATCCGACGGACCGATATCAAACGGATCGTTCAGATCAAACTGCTGAAAATCATCAGCTGTACGCAGAGTGATGTCGTCAATGTGCGCTTGATGATGACCTTGAGCTTGTAGAGGGCGATCTTCGAAGTCCATTTCCCTTTGTGAATTTTTAGGAAATAAACTATTGATCGGCCAGGAAAATAGCATACCAATCAACATCAGGTAGGAGAAGATCCAGATCAAGGCCACCAGGCTGCAATGTAATAGTTGTCTTATGGGCCGTAAGTTGGTCCTCAGTCATGTCGACTACACCAGGACGGAAGGCCTTTATCGATAATTAAAGGTGAGAAAATCTGACTATTACGAGTTACAATTACCATTTTAATTTTCAGAAGAGCCTCATTACAATCATCCAGCAAGTACTTGGCCTTTCGGCTATAAATGCGCACTACACCAAGGAGTAATTGACCACTGAGGCGCAAGGCCATGACTTCAATTTCCTGGCCCATAATGGCGTCTGGGAAGTATTATGAGGCTTTTAGCAAGCAGAAATGCGTAAAGCTTACCAACAGATTGTTCTATGTCTGTTTGTAGGGTTTGTGTCTTGGACAGTTTGCGTTCCATATGTGCGGCGAGCCATACTTTGCCCAAAGGCCCACGACGAGAAAGAATGGTCTCAGAGTAAAACTTCCAAAAGATTAAGTACTGCCATATGAACATACAGTGAAATAAATTGACTCGCCATAGTGAAATATTCAACGATTTCAACGCGTTCAATATGTCGCGAGAGCTAACAAACCAAACGTGATTGTGATTGTGACCGTGTTGGTTTCACTGTATTGACACTTGTTTGTATTAGAAAGCGTTGATTTTTAGCAAGGTGGTTATGGAGCTCCTGCAATGTTAGTTGCAACTTCACGTTCTTCCTTGCGGACTTCCGCTGCTTTTTGGGCTTCAAATTTATACCCAAAAGGTATGTCATTATAATATAGCTCAGTTTCTCCAATAACATCGTAATTTTATGAGGATCGATTCACCGAAGGCAAGCGTCTATAATTCACAGCGTCGCATCAGAGGCATCGTCTATAAATCCTTCTGCCCAGCGCGTGCGCAATGACAATCAGCAAACCGTTGTCTTGCGAACAAATCCAGCCATGTACACCTTAAGAATCATGGCTGCAGCTGACGCGGGTCGTTACATCGAATGCATGCACCACGCAAGTCAAATGAAGACCGCGGGGGTAGCCCCAGACTTGCCTACATATAATGCATTGATTCTATCCGCTTCACACCGTGGTGCTTGGCTTGACGCTTGGGCCATTTTTGATGACATGGTTTCGATCGGCATTTTCCCAAACATTGTTACCATGAACAATCTTCTGCGTGTGAGGCAAAAATAAATGTCGAATCTTCTACGAAAGGCTAATTATGCTGAATCTAGGCTCAACGTACTCGGAGCACTCCTTATGTATGGAAAGTGCTAGAGAAGATGAACGAATTGAACATCAAACCCAATGCTACGACGTATACGCTAATAATCGAACGTTACGTTGCCGACAACAATCTAGAAACAACGCTGCAGTATTTAACTTCTATGGAATCGCAGAATATAATACCCGAGCTGTCCGCTGCACAAAGTGTTATCATTATGGCAGCTAAACACTGCTACCCTAGGCTGGCCATTGACTTGGCTGAGTGGTTTGAAAAGATTTCTGTGAGGAGATTGGATTATGTGACTTGGGTTAATTGCCTTCTTGCCTCTGCAAATGACCTGTATGTAAGTTTGCATTTTTCTTACTTTGTATTACCCTTATCCTCATTTGTTTCTTCAGCCGGAAGGAGTTTTGAAGTGCTGGGAAATGGTGGTGCAGGCTCTCGAAATCAACCCAGATGAGGGCCTCTGCTTGTTAGCTCTCAATACTGCCGCACGCCACGGCCTCCCTGACCTAGCGAAAGACGTCCTGCGCGTCTTGGAGGTCATTGGGGTGCCTTTGCAAGAACATCATTTCACGGCCTTGCTCGAATCTCTGTGTTTGGATGGACAGCTGAAGCAAGCCTTCGTTGTTCTCGCGTTTATGCATAAAAATAATTTGGAACCAGCCGAAAGCAGTATCCGTCCACTCGTGGATATCGTCAAGCGCGACATAGAATCTATCGATGCGGCATGGACCGTATTGGACGAGTTGATCAAAGAAGGAAATTCTGTGGACATTTCTGCCCTGCGGGTCATCATTCAAGCGTCCAATTTTCTTGGTGACCTGCAGCGCGCGGTTGGAGTTTACAAGTCATTCCCCGATTATGGCATTGAACCAGATGTTGCCACTTTCAACGCTCTTCTACAAGGATGCCTTCATGCATGCCACCGTCAACTGGGCGATGTTCTTTTAGCGGAAATGAAGGAGGTTAAGGTTGAAGCGGACCAAGACACATACGAATTTATGATTCGGCTATGCCTCACTCAGGACACATATGAGGATGCTTTCTTTTACTTGGAGGAGATGAAGGCAGCACATCACCGTCCATCTTTGCAGGTCTACGAGACCTTAGCACAAAAATGCATATTGGCCAATGATCCTCGTTATACTCTTGTACTCGAGGAGATGGAAGAGAACGGGCATTTCGTATCCCGGAAAATCAAGACTCTAATTGCGCAGCACACAAATTCTTCTGATGTCAACGGACCTCATCCACAAGAAGCTCACGCCCGACTTGATGGTGCTGCTCAGGCTTACATTGATACTGGTGGTCTTTCATCATCACCAATCTGCAAGCCCTGACACCGACGGTTGTGCAGTATTCATTGTGTTCACCGTGAACGCCAGAACACTTTCTTATATGCACTAATTATGTACATGCTCCAATTCAACCGCACGGTGCTCTCCCCCGTCGCTATGGTATACTGATTATATTCACTATTACGTAATTGTTTTACATTTGTGCGAAAATGGTGATTTAGATTATTTGTAGATTTAAAATGACAACGGTGATCATCTCAGGCGAAACAATTGTCGACTTGGCAAAAAATGTCCTTCAGCCTATCAAGTGTGAATGGCAGAATGATAAAAAGGAATGTGGCATCATTTTAGCCTCATGGTTTTCGCTGCAGGAGGTAAGTATTCGATTTCTCGGAAGGAATACCTAAGCTGATTGTAACTGTACAGCACCTGTTGAGACATTGCCACCGAAACGTATCTGTTTTCGTGCATATCATTTATACAATAGCTCACCTCTTGAATAGCGTAATACATCAAAGTCGGGTGCTGGCACTTGCAGACTACCTAGATGTAACGCACCCTATCAATTCTCGCCAAAAGCAATGCGAGAACATATCAAGCAGGCACATATGTCTCGCACCTCATTTCCTTGTCCATTTCGAGGTATTTTGTTAAATCTGTGTGCCAGTCATACCTTGTTTAGCGAAATTTTTGCAGGATGTACTCTTACAAAAATTTCACGTCCTTTACAACTTCGCAATCACTTTGAAGAATACCACTCGACGCTAGATGGTCAAGAAATACGAATTCCTTCAAACCTACTAGCACCCCTGTGGCGTCCCTTTTCGTGCCCTCATGAATCTCCTCCCCCGCTTCCATTTAAGTATACCGCACATGCCTTGATTGCGCCTACTGCTCCTGCGATCAAACGCCTACGACCGACACAGTTAACTAACATCACACAATCGTCAAACTCTCCTCACAAGCATCAGTTGCATCGCACTGAAGACCAAGTTTTGCCAGATACAGATCCACCCTTACTTCATGTCGGCGACCTGAGTCACATTGGAAGTGATGGTGAGGTTGTTGTGTGGGAGCGACCATTAGAACTCCAAAATGACATGGCACGACCCCAGGCCATGTCCGTACCCCGTCCACCGCAAGATCCTCCGATAAGCATTCTATATGATGTTTTCGCCCAACGTGTTGATGAGCTGGAAAAGATTAAGATAGTTTAGGCTAGATCCTGTCTGCTCATCTGTGTAATTCCATAGTCAGAAATTACCCCCGCAGAGCCGGAACCAGTCGTTCACCCGTTGTGCATAGTCGAATCGGCCTGTACGTAAACGTTTGCAAGTTGTTCAACCCTACATGTACCGTGACATTTCCCATTATGCCCCCAATCGAAACACATCAGGCTAGTAAGTTGATTATGCTTTGCAGGCTAAGACAATCTAATACGACGCTGTGCTTACTTACTTCGCTAATTCATTGCAGCTGTAACATGGTAAATCTACCTCGCTGTAGCCATTTTACCAAATTTCGAGTTTACTATAACCTTCAGCCCGATATGTGGAAAAGAGATGCAAGCCAGTGTCATTAACCATCACCTTGATAATGGTTGTTCAGGAGAGGGAACTCCAAGTCTTAACCACGCCCATCCTCCGAAATTGAAGGATACTTCACAAAATCCTGTTGTTCGAGTAGCTCCCGTCTTTAATATGACTCAAAAGAGTACAGCCGCTTCGCATTTGACGCTCGCGCCATCGAATAAACGACCCGCAGAGGATTTGGGCCTTCCAGGCCTGTCCAAACGCAACAAAGTTAATGTGCTGGAGGCTGCTGCCCCTCTAGCAGAACGTTTGCGGCCTCAAGCTCTGGCAGATTTTGTTGGACAATGCCATTTGACCTCGTCAAGCTCATTTCTCCGTCAAATTCTCACCAGCGAGTCCAAGACTGGATCTGTTATATTTTGGGGACCTCCAGGGTGAGCTTTCTTTAGCAATATCATACACGATTTCATCAGCATTCCTAGGTGTGGTAAGACTACTTTGGCCAGGCTAATGGCTTTGCAAAGTAAAGCGGTATTTAGAGAGCTGAGCGCAACTGGAGTTGGCATTTCTGATGTTAAAACTGTTATGGAAGAAGCGAAAGGAACGCTGCTACTCACTGGACGGTATATCTTCTTCTTCTACAAGCAAACGTTTGACAAATAAAATTCAGAAAGACTATACTATTTCTCGACGAGATTCACCGGTTCAATAGAGCTCAACAAGTGCGTCCTATTCTACCCTCATATCTGTAAATCAATTGAAAATGTCAACATCATTTAGGATATCTTCCTACCTTACGTAGAAAAGGGCCTGGTTCAAGTCAGTCAATAATTCTATCGATCCACGAGTGCTTGTGATGTAGATTCGAGCAGCTTATAGGTGCAACGACAGAAAATCCTTCCTTTAAACTAACCGGAGCTCTTCTCAGTCGCTGTCGGCAAGTCAAATATAAACATTTTTCTGCTTTCAGGTGTTTAATAATACCCTATAGAGTCTGCATACTCGAACCTCTCACAGATGAGGAACTGAGGTCGATCTTAATGAAAGCAATCGAGAGAGAGTCATTAAGAACTGGATGTCCTGCCTACGCAGAGAAAGGTGGAGAGGTGGAGACGCAACTACTTCAATCACCTATTGCAATGCAAACAACTTCATCTTCGCCTATTTGCTTTCCTCACATCACCCCCAAGGTGATCTCAAGCATAGTCTCCCTTTCGTCAGGCGACGCTCGAACCGCTATCTCGCTTCTAGAGCTTGCTATCCTAGCCCCTGAAGATATTTCGGAAATTTCATTGTCTGAGGAGCTCAAGCGTTCTGTTGCCATTTCTTATGATCGTTCTGGAGAAAGTCATTACGACATGATATCTGCTCTTCACAAAAGTATCAGGGGCAGCGACGGAACTGCAGCAATGTACTGGTTGGCGAGGATGCTCGTGGCTGGAGAAGACCCATTATTTGTAGCTCGAAGGCTTGTGGTCTGTGCCAGTGAAGATGTTGGATTAGCCGATAACCACGCTCTGCCCTTGGTACAAGTCCAAGCTTTTGAGATATATGACCGAACTGATCCAACTTAGGCAGTCGCTACTTTGCAAGCTTGTCAGCAGATTGGGATGCCAGAATGCCGCATTAACCTTGCCCACTTAGTTTCATACCTCTCCGAGGCTCCGAAGTCAACTAGGTCTTACGAGGCTTATAACATGGCCGAGGAAGTCGCTAAAGTAAACCCATCTCTTCCGGTACCTTTACAAATTCGAAATGCGCCTACGAAATTGATGAAGGACCTCGGTTACGGAAACGATTACTCGTACGACCCTGGATACCTGTATGTTCTCTGTGTGTATGTGTACTGTGTAATGATTTCTGACTGGCTGTTCAAGCCACCCCGTGCATAACATTTATATGCCAAAACAATTAGAAGGCCAAATGTTTTTACGAAATAAGGATGATTACTCTGGAAAACGTTGGGATGAGGACTTGTTAAAGATTTGGGAGAAAGAAGCAAACGGTGGTAGAGAATGGGAAGGCCGCAAGTCAGTTGAAAGAAATTGGTAAGCTCCAACTCCACCAGACGTTTCTTTGTCCGTATGTAGTGAGTATTGAATAAAAGATATTGTATTGATCATTGATCGTTTCGGATTTGCGGTGATTGAGGATGGATTGATGATCGATGACCGTGACCATTTACTCACATACACAGGCTCTCCTTTCCCCACACCATCAGACCCCTCTTCGTTGATCTCACCCTTTTCTCAATATAATGCCGATAAATCCTGGTGAAGACGATGAACAACCATTCCGCGTCCTGATCACTGGTTTTGGAGTACGATATCTCTTTGCTAATCTCCGTAGTATCTAATTACTTGCAAGTTCAGCCGTTCTCCCTTTATACAGAGAATCCTTCATGGGTAGCAGTAAAACCCTTACACGATATCGTGTTACAATCAGAACCACTCTTGACACCTTCGGTTGTTGATAAGAAGGTGTCAAAGTTATCGGATGTAAGGAGCAGACCTCGGTCTATACACATCACTACTCTTCAGGTACCCGTTACTTATGAAGCCGTACTTGATATCGTACCCGGTCTACATGAGAGGCCTCCCGTACTCCCCGAATCTGCTGCTCCAGCCTCTCTCTTGCCTCCCGAGTCTGGTTATGACTTCACGTTTCATCTCGGTGTCGCAGGCCGTGGGCCATTGCGTATGGAAAGAGTGGGTCACAAACTAGGGTACCACATGAAGGATGCAACCGGAAAACTTGCTTCTGTCGTTCGTTCTTCTCCAAAGGATTTCAGTAGAAGAGGTCCCGATGAAGCGATGAGTGCAGCAGAGCAGATGGAAAGGGAAAGGCTTGGATTGGAGAGTTCCGAAACTGGTACCGACAGTGTCGTTCGACCTACCCGAGGTTTTGGACAGGCATACGAGAACTTCCCCGATGAAATCACTACCGAGATTGATGTTTCACGGCTTGTTCAAGATCTGAAGCGTTCAGGCATTGAGGTGATGCCCACGCTGATCACTCGAAATTCTCACTGATGCAGCTACCCACAGCAAATTTACACCTCGATGGACGCTGGTCACTATCTATGCGACTTTATATATTACTGCTCGCTAGCAGAGGCCAAGCGTACTGCCAAACCATACGAAAAGCGCAGGAACACGCAAGTTTTGTTTTTACACTGTGCTCCTGTCAATCAACCATTGAGTACTGAGGAAGTAACCGAGGCAATCAAAAGGATAGTGGTATGGGTGTGTTCAGAGCTGCAAGTCAGCGATGACACAGACCTTGTTGATCCTGGTGTGAAGTCCAAATGAATACCATGTACAATTTTGTAGCAGATTTTGCGTTTCAAGTAGGGACATACCCCGCTCTGATATCATGATGTTGTCCAATACATAAATTCAATGAATGCTGGTTTGACAGGGAGTCGTCGGATCACTGAGCTTCCAGATTTCAAGCTTAAGGCGTCGAAATCCTCGACCAACGGAGGCGGATGCCAGTAGTAACCGGTACATAGCCGGTAACAACAATTAAGAATTTGCCGCGACCCACACCTTCCATCTTATATTCTAAAAAAAATTATAAGTTCCCATCATATAAACATTGTTATGCATCTTACGATTCTCTTAGTACTTCATCGATTCTAATTGGGCAAATTTGCGGACTTACTAATACCATCATGGCTACCAATATCACCTTTCATACTGGTATGCAGAGCTGTTTCGAGTCACTGCAACGATTCTGATAAATCGGATTATAGGCTCTGTAACAAACACTGAACGTGTCGATTTGCTTAAACAGAAGGGTGTCACTGTATGGCTTACTGGTCTCAGCGCGAGTGGCAAAGTAAGTCGATTTTCAATTCAGATCCTAACCACCCACCAATAACAGAAAATTTAGTCAACAATAGCATGTGCACTTGAACAACATCTTTTGCATTTGCATAAATACGCTTATCGTCTCGATGGTGACAATATCCGCTTTGGTCTGAATAAGGATCTCGGTTTTGACGAGAAGTCGAGAAATGAGAATATACGACGAATAGGCGAGGTAACAGAAACGCTGGTCTAAAAAATGTACCAGGCTGATTGACTATCGGCCACCGTTCATATAGGTTTCAAAACTGTTCGCAGACTCTTCATGCATATCGATCACTGCTTTCATCTCACCATATCGAGCGGATCGAGCGGTCGCTCGCGATATACATCTAAAAGCGTCGCTCCCATTTGTTGAGGTTTATATCGATGCACCCTTAGATGTTGTGGAAAAACGAGACCCCAAGGGTCTTTACAAGAAGGCTAGAGCTGGAGAGATCAAAGGTGAGAATATTTGACTAGCGCAAATCTTGTCTCGCTCTCATAGCAATTTATTAAACACAAGATTTCACCGGAATCTCAGCTCCATATGAAGCACCTGAAAATGCCGAAATTCACATTAGGACAGACATGACCGATGTTAGTGATGCCGTGAAGATGATTACCGAATACCTGGTAACCCAAGGGTATATTTCGCCCTAAATCTGTAACCTCGGAGTGCCGTAGAATTTGTACAGATCTTGGTTGGCATTTTGGACAATATCCACCTGAGTAATGAGCAATGAATAACGAGTAATGAACTATATAAGAACGTATGATAAAATAATTCATGACGTTATCTAATAAAAACAGTCGCGCCAAATCCGCCAGCAGAAGCTTCATAAATCCCTGCGTTGGTATTGTCTACCTCATCGCCTACAATTTCTTGCTCCTCTTCAATAGTGAACGCATGAACGGGATCAAGTATCCCATTCAACCCAGCCTCAACAGCGGCAAGCCATTGGGCAAGATCATTGATTGTACGTGCCAAATCAGAGTGGGTTGTCCCATTTCTAATCAGAGCAGAGTAGTCAAGTGATCGCACAGAAGGTGGCGACAATGCTAAGGATGCTTCGCGTTGGTGTTGGCTCCAGCTTTGTTGATCAGTTTCATACAACGCTCTGCCGTGGTCTGAGATCGCCAAGGAGCTATATTGCGGCATACCCGTGGACATTGCGGTACCTGCAACTTCTGCGGCACACGGCCTATTAGTCTCCGAAGTTAAACTGGCCGTAGATGAGTTAAGAGCAGAGACTTGGGTGAGAACTCGAGGGCCATTTGTTACTACAGATGGAGAGGGTGGTAAAAGATCCGTAAATCCTAGATGATGTTCAGATGAGAGGGATGGGATCTGCACGTATTTTCTTGTTTATAAGCAAGGTCAAGACAACAAGTATAAATACCTTTAGCACATCCTTGAGAATAGGTGTAATTGAATCTACAGCCTCCAGACTCGTGCTTCCGTTGCTAGTGATGTCCAAGCGGGTATCCCCACCACGAGACCCAGGTTGATCGTTAGGTAAAATAGGAGTCGGAAGGAGCGTAGTCGCAGAGCGCGTCATAGTCATCGAGGGCGGCATCAGAAGATCCGGCTGAGCTACGCGCCTTGCAGGTATCGACGTATCTAATGAGTGGGTACTTTGATGAGTGCTTGAGACATACCCTGGAGCAACGACCTGTGAGGGTTGTTGTGGCATTTGCAGAGTTGTACGTCCACTAGCTTCGATGGTTGACATTTGAGCTTGCGGAGAATATGGGAATTGAAAAGTAACAGGAAATGTAGATTGATAATCTCTCTGTCCTGTGACGGCACCAGCTCTAGTAGACAAACCATCCGCGATACTTTGCGAGCGTTTCCGGTTAGCACGAAGCCCCTCGGAAACAACACTGGGAACAGCGACAGGAGGAACTGATGATTCGGGTACAACCTCGACTGGTGAACTTTTCGTTGGGCCCACTGCATTATCGTCCAAAAATTCCAAGTAGTTTTGCATACTCTCGTCGTTGGAGTCAGACAATGGTGGAACGTCAAGTGAAAGAGGAGTCGTGAGATTCTTTTCCAACTCTGAAGAGATAGGACTTGGCTCTTCGGTGAACCCAGCAATGGTCATATTTTCTCGAATCCGAGAAAGCGAGTGTGAAGGAAACGCAAACCCATCTTTTTCACTATAGGGCTCCCCTAACATTGCATCCGTAAGGAAAGCACGTTTATTTGATGGGCCTTCGCGAGGTGAAAGAGGAAACGAGTGTGAGGTAAGAGGCGTCAAGTTGTTCATCGGTTGGGACCCCGCGGAAAGATGATTTTCCGGTTGAGAGAGTTGAGCATCTTCAAAAAGAACTCGAAGAGACGTTGGAAGACCGGATGATGCCACCTGGGGGCGGATTGTGGCTGGATTTAACGTACTCTCCAGCTCGACGCCTAATGATGTTTTACTTTCCACACGAACATCTGAGAAAGAACGTCCTCGAACTGTTTCGAACTCCCATAAATTCTCCTCCTGAATACCGAATCCCTGCAAACTAAGATCACAAAAAAAATAAGAAAATTGTCACGAAGAGTGATGGGATAAATGCCACGAACTCCCTTTCTTCCTCTTCTTCCCAATCCAACGGCTCCGCGAGACTGGCCCTAGGACCAGTTTGCTGTAAGCGCAGAATTAGGTCCTTCAGCATCGAGATACCAAATTTAGACGCTGATTTCATCCATTTGGTCCTTAAGAGTTCATCCGCTGGGAGCCTCTAGTAATTGTCTGTAAAACAATTGCAGTGCCTCATCAAAAAAACAAACGAACGCACTTCAGCTGGCGACTCTTTAAGGCACAATGACATGAAGTCGCGCATATCTTTTCCGCCCTCATGCTCCAAGAGCCGAGGTGGCTTGGTTCTCGGAATGAGATCCATCACCTTGAATTTGTCCATATTGGAATGAGGCGGACTACCCTTTATCATCTCATAGACCATAATGCCCAAGCTCCAGATGTCAGCTTTAGTATCATAAGCTGGAACGCTCTGTACCACTTCAGGAGCCATCCAATATGGGGTTCCAGTCAGCGTGTTGCGTTTACTGGATGTCGTTGCAAGAAGAGCAGAAACCCCAAAGTCACAAATCATTACTTTGCCAGTAGCCGTTATTAGAATATTTGCAGCTTTCATGTCTCTGTGTATGACAGGAACCTTATGAAGGTAGCTCAAACCAATCAGGACTTCTCTGATGATTACGGAGACATATCTCTCCTCAAGACAGCCATCCTTAGAAGCCTTCATCAAGGAGAGAACACTACCCCCCTGCGCTAATTCCATTACAATCCAGACTCGCGGGCCATCCAAATAGCAGCCATAATATCTAGTGATATTTGGCGCGTCGCGCAGTTGGGTCAGGAGGGCGACCTCGCGCTGTATGTCCCCAACATCGTCGTCAGGAGTATCGAGGTTGATTATTTTGAGAGCGACCACATTTCCGGTAGGTATGTGCTTGCCCTTATGTACTGAACCATAAGCACCTTTTCCAATGGTCTCGAGACGTTGATACAGTTGGTGAACGGAAGCAGAGTGTGGATGGGACATGGGAGAGGAATTGAAGGGCACAATTTGTATAAATGATGTCCAGAATATATACTTTTGTACATATACGCCAACTGTAATACATAATATTGACTAATTGACTCAACAGTCTCCTGAAACTGAACAGATCCTCTCATGAATCTAGACAGCGTCAACTCAGAGCCTGTTACACGCGAGTTTCTTGCAGTCGTACTCGCTGGGTTTGGAAACGAGTAAGCAATCTCCTTGGGCGGATCGATGGCGCTCACAGTATCAAGTCATTCAGATTATTGCCACTCACCAGTGATTACGGTGATGAACCATGTCCTAAAGCGCTGCTGCCTGTGGCCAATAAGCCGATGATCGAATACACGTTGACTTGGCTCGAGCAATCAGGGATCAAAGGTACCTGCTTTTTGTGAGTTCTTTCCAGACAACTTACTATTGTGAACCACAGATGTTTTATTGATATGCCCGGCAATCCATCGTCCAGCAATATATCATCATGTTCATTCTGATGTTTCCTCTTCTTCTCTTCGGATTGATATTCAAACCGTTGACGAAACATCAGAATCTGGAATCGGTACATGCGAGCTTTTGCGCCAGTTCTCCGGGCGCATTGCAGAAGACTTTGTCCTTGTTCCATGCGATTTCATTCCCCTTCCTTCTCTTCCTCTGAGCGTACTCTTAAATAAATTCCGCCTAGATGCCATATCAAAAGGGTCTATCGCTACCACATGTTGGTATGCCTCCCCAAAACAAGACAAAGGATCCGTCGAGGACTGGGGTCCACAATCATCATCAGTCTCAATAATATGGGATAAAAGCACAGGGACCTTATTGCATATCGACACACCAGACGATATCGATAAAGATCAAGAGGAGATGGAGGTAAAAATGTCGTTATTGTCTCGGTTTGTTTTATGCTGCCCGTTCGAGGCTGTATATGCTAAATATTTTATTTAGATATCCGCGAACTAAGATGTCCTCAAGCTTCCAAGACTCCCATGTATATGTTTGCCGAAGAACTATACTGGATGCTCTACTTCTGAAGCGGCACTTTAACTCTTTTAAAGAAGAGTTTTTACCATGGCTGTGTAAAGTTCAATATCAGCAGTCTTTGCGGGAAAAATACGGAACGGGTTTGTTGCATCTATCATATTTTTCGTCTTCCGTCTTCCAACTTCTAACGGGATTGTAGTTCTGCAGCCGGCAAACGCAAATTCCCAAATGCTTGCGCTTGAACATTGCACTCTATTACCAGTCAGCGGTACAGGTAAGGATGGTTTGTCAAATGATCGTGATGCTGCCATGTCTGCTCCTGCTTCACCAACGGATCCACAATATAAATCTGAATTCTCTGCATCTTTAACCATCGGCATAGTGGTGTGTTCTACCAGCGCAGGCCTTGCCATACGCGTTAATTCTGTCCACAATTACATGGAAATTAGCCGACAGGAGAGTAACAATCTTCTTAAAGGGGTTGCTTAGCCCTGAAACCTAAATGCAGTTACTCGCTGGAGCCTCCTACACACTTCCTTCTGACCCCAAAAGCAGGTCTCTCATCGACCACAAGGCGCAAATATCAAGCGATAATATCATCGGTGATTTTACTCAGGTGTCTGAGCGCACAGTTATCAAGAAGTCCATTATCGGACGTCACTGCGTGATTGGGAAAATGGCCAAAATATTGGGCTGCATATTGCTAGATCATTGTGTCGTGGAGGACGGGTAGGTTAATTACCAAGGAGAAATTAAAGCTGACCATGCTTCCTCGTCAGCGCCAGATTAGACGGGTGTATTTTGGGCAAGAACACTAAAGTTGGATTGAAGACAGAACTGACGAAGTGCATCACTCAAGCTGGTTATGAAGTAAGTGCTGGTGGTACGTAAAATAAATCTGCATAATGCACTCCTGTCTAATATATCATAGATTCCATTAAAGGGGAGAAATTGGAGGTGTCTGACTGGACTGCACAAGATGAAAGCGAGACTGACGACGAAATTTAATTGCTCAGAGCTAGTCTTGACACCTTTGTTGCATACTCGCTGCATCGCAAACAAGATAAATCAGAGACAATATTTATTGTATACGACAAATTATCAAAATTAAGCTGTTCTCTGCAGAGAGCGACCAGGCATTTGATTACCAAGGCCTTGAGAAAAACGAGCCCCACGTCCTCCACGGGCTCCACCTACAAAAGTTGAAATATTTGCTGGTCAAATCAAGGACTTGATCGAAAAGCACGAACTCACCTCTGCTACCTCTCACACGCTCCCCGCGTCCACGTCGTTCTTGAGTCTGTTCTCCACGTTTTTCTCCAGACTTGCCATCAATCCTTTCTCCCCATGTACTCCCTCCGCCCATCTTGTTATCCAGTGATTTTTCGTTCTGTTCTACCATGGAAGCAACCTTGTCTGCAATGATCTGTGACAGTTGCTGTGCACGGGTGACTTCCACGCGGTGGAATACGATGACACATGAGGCCTGGTCTAAAGAAGCGGAAAGTTCTTCGTTCCAAATCATTTTGGAGACGATGGACGTGACAGTGCGCACGGGTAGCGAGAAGGTGCGTGAGAGTAACGAGAGGGAAAGGGTGGTGTAATGAGGAGCGTACGTAAAGAGATATGTGCGTAGTCCTTGTTCTTGAATGCGTCTAACAGCGAAAGAGGTCAGGTTAAGTTGTATACATAGTAAAGTATGAGCGTACTTGGCTAACATTTCCTTGACAGCCGCAGCTTCGGGCATTAGGCTCCAAATCTTAATGCTTTGAATTAAATCTCGGCATTGCTCCCATTCACCATCCTGTAAAGCTTTGCTAGCTTGCATTATGTGATCCCTGGTGCTTTCAGGAGGACCTGTGAAAACCTGCCGGTCCGCGAAGTCGAGGAGGCGACGAAACGGTTTTGATATCGCCTTGCGTTTCAACTCCTCTGAGTCAATACTTGCCAAAACCGGAATCTCAACAAGCATGCTTGAGACCAAAAATGCGGCTTCCAGTAGCTCTGTGTTTATGTGCATATGGAAAGGAAGCTGACGTTGCTTTTCTGCCTTTTCTTGCTCTGGGGTAAGTACCTGAAAACGCTGTTGATGAACACCTTGCGCGAGAAGCTCCTTGACACGCTGAGTAGTGAAAATATCTTGGAGAGTGGACTGAGCTTCTTTGATCAGACCTGATCGGAATGCGCAAAGACCGAGCTGTACAACAGTGCGATTATACAAAATCTGAGTAGCGACATCGGCAGAATGAATAGACTCCTGCAAATGCGACATCAAGAGCATATCACGGGCAGTGTGAAAATCGTTGTGCAAGGCATAGTGATAGATATGGCTCAGCATTGCTCTTGTCCTCAACAGAGAGTTATTCGACTTGTAGAGGTAAGCACAGAGGGAGTGAATTAAAGCTGAAGATGTTCCCTGGGCATTGAGAGTCATCTCAGGCTTAATTTCTGAAGCGTCTACCGCAGCCTCAAGAGCTTGTACAACGGCGTTAGGCTATCAAGTGCTTAGTCAATAATAATCTATCCGAGTCCCGATTACAACTCACTTTGGAATAGATATGCTCTAAGCGCCGCATGATAACGCGACCCAAAGGTTCGTCTTGACTGGTTTTCTCGTAAAAGGCCTGAGCACGACAAATTGTACGGTAGAGGACCTTTTCGTCCTTCAATCGTTCAACATATTCAGTGCCATGAGGGTCGATGTTCTGTAGACTCCTGGTAAATTCGTCGTCCAGACGATCAATGTAGCTAATGATACTGCCACGAATGCGCACGACGTCTTTTTCGGTTACTGGAGAGCGCTCAAGTAATTCATCATAGTCTTCTGTTATTTCTTGAACAGAATACTGAGGATCTGCAGCCACGATAGACACGAGCTGATCTACCTCTCGTTGAGCGGAAACCCAAAGATCAGGGGGCATGTGTGTCGAGATAGATGAGTTATAGTCGAACCTAGATGAAATGAGGGCGAGCAGAACGCGAATGCGCTGGTAAGATGTAACAGCAACCTCAAGTAGTTTTTCAAGGATACGAATTTGCTCTGCACGATCGGTATTCTACAGAAATCAAATGTATAAACAAAAGCAAAGAATTAAAGGTATTGTTTAGACATACCTTTTTTCCACGGGCTTCCTGGACGGCTTGCAAACTCTTAAATATACCCTCTGAGGTAAACTGCACGATTTTTCCACCTTTGCCTACAGTGGTAAACTCTTCCGCATCGTTCTCCCGACCAGCCGTTGCACCTGTTCGTCCACCCAGAGCGGCTGAGACAACTGGAGCGGCGGACTCACGAGAAACAACAGCAAGGTAATCACGTTCGAAAGCCTCTGGGTCCTAGAACGCGATGAAGGGAAGAATATCAAGCGTATGATTTTCTCACCTCTTGATATTTTTTTATGTATGTTTCATTTTCCTTGAGCGCTTTCTTGACTTTTTGCCTCATGGCGGTGAGAGCTTTGGCGTTCATCGCATTCATTTTCTTTTTTGCTTCTTTTTCTCTTGCAAGTGAATTGTTGACAGAAGACTCCAGTCCCATAAGTGTTTTAAGGTAGAATGGAGGGACAGGTTCGGAAACGTTGTGCTGTCTCTGAATCATACGAACCAGCTTATCGAATTCTGACGAATCAAATGAGTAGCTGAATATGCGAGAGGATTACATGCATACCGCTGGAAATAGCAACCCAATCGTTGATTTTCAAAGCATTCTCGATGACCTTGCCCGTTGCCTCCATCTCCGCGAGACGTTTCTCTTGCGCACTCATGATCCTTACACCAGGCTTATCCTCGTCATTACTCTCCTCGTCGTCAGAGTCCTCTCCACGAAGAGGAAGTCGTTTGGTAGGTCTGGGTGCATCGCTGTCGCTGTCGCTCTCCTCATCCTCATCCGAATCACTCGAATCTGAATCTGCTGTTCGCAAAAAGCGGGACATTGCAGGTTTTGAAGTGCTGGCAGCTGTTGATTTCGGAGGGGCATCCTCGTCGCCGCTGGACATGAGCTCGTCTTCAGACGAGTCCGAGTCCGAGTCTGAATCGCCTGCTTGTCTGAAGAATCGCGACATTCTGATAAAATGTTTTTCAAAGTCGAAATCCAAACACACAACAGCTCAAAAATTTAGAGTTTACGGCAAAAGCCGTTGAAAAATATTAAATTGGATAGATAACTTCAAAATTAAATATAAAATATCTATATCCTCTCTTTCCGATACCGTTCTGCGAGATACCTACGCGTTGACGCTGTTAACATGGAACAGTCACGAGTAATAGAAGTTCACGTACCCCTCGCTACCCCATAGAGTAAATAGCCCTATGGTCACCGCTGACACAGCGCGTCTGTCCCACGACGGTCTTTCCCAGTTGGTGTACGTAACATATCCTACCGCTCCAAGAACGACCGTGTTGACTGAGACAAAGTCAATCTTTCAAATCAATATGATGTAACAGGATAATCACCAAGCCCGAATAGTCCACCGAGAACGCCTGGCCGAAGCACTATCTCACGCAAATGTCGATAGATGATGGCACCCTCTTCCTTGGCGCGACGCTCTTCTTCCTGACCCCGTGATGTCTTGCGATAACTTTCAGCAGCATAACCCTCTACACTAAATAAAGCAATAGCAGTAGCAACCGCCGAGGAGACTGCAGTAGCGTCGCGACGGAGATGTGGATGAGCGTAAAAAGCTCGACCAACACCTACGGCCAGACCAATATTGACTAATAAGAGTTGAGCATGAGAAGCGAAAGTTAGCCGGAAAGACGTACACAATCCAAGAAGGCCACCCGCAACGCCAGGACGTAAAAGATAGTGTTTTGCAGATTCCCAAAGATAGACTCCTTCGGCTTGTGCTTCATGGAGTCGTCTGCTGGCCTTTCCCTTTTTAGGGTTACCTGGAGGAGGAAATCCATGTTCATCGCTTTCAGGAAAAACGGAAGCATCTGAAGTAATTGTATGCGGGTTTTCCTTGAAGTCCGATGGCACGATGTTCAACTTTGCGGTGTCGTCAACAGTGACATTGTGATTTGGAGGAGAGGTGTTGAGAAGGGCGGGATCTGGATGAGGCTTGTGTGCATCAGGGGCGAACGATGTGCGAAGGAAATCAATATACCTGTTCGTCGAGGGGAGGAGCGTTCGCGGCAGCGACTGAAGCATACGACATGATTTTGTATTTCTGTTGGGAATGAAAGGAAAGAAAAAAATTGAAATTGTTCGAATATTTATATTGTAACTAGGTCGTGATGTCATAGCACATATGACGTAGCTAGAAGACTTCCTGGGAATGCGGACAGTCCGCCGCGACATGTCCACGGCTTTCGCAGTCCTCGCAGAATAGGTCCACAGGTCCCACCTTATCCGTCTTCAACAAGTCGCAGGTAAAGATGTCGTGCCCTCGCCTCTCACAAATCTCACATACATCTCCCGCTTTCACTACACTCTCAATACTTCCCTTCGACGTCTTCTTGTGCCGCGCAACACGTTCCTTCAGCCGTTCAACTTCTTGCTCAAGCTCGTCCTGTTCTCTGTCAGAGCGCTGTTTACGTCTCCGTCTCCGTCTAGCTTACCTCTCGATATATCTATGTCATTATTAGTCAACCGTTATCACAGCTTCTTGGCCGCATCAGCTCACCTTGGACTCAACCAAAGTCTCGAGCTCACTGATTTCCTTGTTAAGCTTCCGAATAGTTGGATCACCTCGAGTTTTAAGTGCAATACCTGAAACTCACATCATGGGCCTCTCGCGCATGCCTCATCTCTGTTTCTGCCATACGTTTGCGCAATTGCTCTAGCTCTGTCTACGACCTTTGTCAGCACTGTAATAAAGGTCTAGCTTTGTCTTGGCCTTACTTCAAATCGAACCTTTTGCTCTTTGAGCATTCGTTGGAGAGAGCCGACATCATGTGAGGATGGTGGATGGTCTGTAACGACTTCTGCCAGTGCCATGCCACCACTATCCAAGTTGTTTTCTAGAATCTGTACCTCCTACACCCTGCCAGTCATATACGCGTCTAAGAATAAATTTGCAGATATACCTGACGCAATTGATTAACTTCGCTGGACAGAAGTTGATTTTCAGATTCCAAAAGCTTGAGTCCTTGCGTCCTTGCAGAATTCTCCTTTTGTAACTCCTGTACAATGTGCCTTCTCAGCAGTCAATATATTTCGCAGAATATCCAAGAACTCCAACACGAACTTAAGCCCTGTAATTTCCTCTCGAGCAGCCGAAAGATCGTGCCTCGACGGCGAGGTAGGCGCAATTACGCGTCCATTGGTATAAGGTACATCCCGATTTGCCTTTTTCTTCAAAGCCTCAATTTCGTTGTTACGTTCAGCCAAATCATGCATGAGGTCGCCTATTTTAGACTCAAAATCCTCACTCCTCTTCTGCAACTAGACCAGAGTCAAAACTGTCTCCAAGCTGAATCGAGGGACTCACGTCAAGATTGTGGATTTCCAAGTGTTTTCGTACCGGAGAAGAGTCATCCACCGACGCGCGCGTTTCCTCCAGCACCCGCTGCAATTCTCTTATTGTCTCCTCACGTTGGGTTCGATCGACATTTACTCGACGCGTGTATTCACTCAGACGAGAAGATAGGTCACCCATTCCATCGTCGCCAACCAAACTTTCCACATTCTGTAGAAAGAGATACGATCAATATGATAAATATTGTGATTGCAATCGACTCACCGCTAATTCGGCGCGTAAGGCTTCAATTTCTGCGCGAGCATTCTCAAGAGCCACCGTGCTTTCACGCAGGGCCTCATCGATCTCCTCAACGCGTCGACGTGCATTAGCCTCAAGTTTCGTCATATGCTCCACCTCTCTACGTCCGTCGTTAAGCTCCTTTCGCATTCCATCCTCCTTCTCTTTTAGCCTTTTCATCCGGTCCCGGAAAGCGGCTTCATCTCTCTCTGATGCTACGCGGGAATCTTCGATCACGTCTTCCATTGTTGTAATTTTGCGCTGTAAATGAAGGACTTGGTCTCTGAGAGTCTCGTTATCAACCTCTGTCGCAGATGAGCCAGAAAGTAGGTCCGATTTGGTCAGCGAGGCAGCTAGGCGAGCTTCTGTTTCTAACACAGTGATCCGGTTTTCCAAATCATATCGTTGACTGTCAGCGCTATTCAATCGTTCTTCGTACAAAGCAATTGTTTCCTAAAACCTTGTAAGAGGTGTAGCATTGACTGTTCTGATACACACCTGGCCTGCTTCCCTGAGCTCATCGATTTGTGCAAGCAGTTCTCGTTTTTCGTGAACGAGTTCTGTGTGAGTCTTCTCGAACTTTGACCTCATATCGTCGAGTTCATTTTGCTTATCTTCCAGGACAGCCTCACGTTCAACTTCCAGACGCTTATTAGATTCGATTTTATTTCTCAGCGATTGCATTTCCCGATTTCCTTCTTCCATTTTTTCCAGCAGAGCCTCCAATTGACTTTGTGCTTGTGTTACATGAAGGTCAAGTTCCGCCGATAGTTTCTCCCGTTCAACGTCTAATCGTTCCGTTTGCTTCTTATACGCTTGTAGATCGATCGCGGTAATTGCCAGTTCTCCCTCCATCGCTTCAATTCGATCCACAGCTTCATTTCGCTCAACTTTCAGTCTTTCAAGTTCTGTAGATATCGTCGGGCTATCTCGCCTTGGATTGGTTGTCCTCAGCCTTTCATTCTCATACTCCAGAGCCTCCAGCCGCGATCGAAGCTGTTCCAGAACAAAACCATTGGATGGAGACCGGTCGAAACTCACAGACTCTGGTCGAGAGAACGTTGGTTCGGAAGACGCACTGGAATTGAAACTCGCTAAATTTTCTCGAAGCACTTCCTCTTGAGACTGGAGGTCGGAGAGAAGAACAGTATGATGGGACTTGTTCGAATCCTCACTGGAAGTAACACTGCGCATCATCGGGATTGGGGAGGCAGGGGGAGGCATGGCTACACCGCTCGGTATTCGTGGGCGTGGTGTATTAGTAGATAAGCGGCTTTTGCTTGGTGGCAGGGAGGGCACTGTGTTTCCGGAAATCGAAATGCGGCTAGGACCCGCCTTTGGGGTATTAGAAGGAGATGCTCTTGTAGGAGATGATACCATTCGATTCAAAGAAGACGGTGAAGATGGTGTTATGGAATTTTTATCAGGTTCAAGTCTTGACAGGGTCTTACTGGCATCACGAGAGCTCAATTGCTGTGCGGTCATAGAAATGTATTTAGATGCCCTTGAACCTGCTGTAAGCTTGTCTGCCAACGAATTTGAGGTCGTTTTCGATGTGGGAGTCTTTGTAATGGCCTTCACTCGGGTATTTGTAGATGGGGTAGCTGTAGGCGTGTATCGACCATTTAGGAAAGTCGGGGTTACTCTTCCATTTGCAAAAGAAACTGGTGGTTTGAAGGTAGACAACGTAAAGGACGGAGTACATCGTCCAGAAAGTCCGGGTGTGACGCGACCTCGAGAGGAGGCCACAGATGATGGTCTAGTGACTGCACCGGGGCCAACCGTTGGGGGTGAGAGCTTGTTTGATGCGACAAAAACACCACAATTTTCGCCGCAATAGAAGTAACGGTTCCTGCAAGAAGGATATGACATATCATAGTAGTATGATTAATTTCAGTCTCAAGGTCCAAAATGGTTCGCAAAGTTGCCTACCCGTTAACAGAGCCGTCATTCTTCCCTTTCCCAGTAAATCCACCACTTAGTTCAACACCTGCCCAAAGACCATGCTTTCCGTCTATCTCGCCAATATATCTCAAAGTACCCTCGTAGCCCAGTGATTCTATCCTAACGTTATCTCCAACTTCGAAAATCCTGGTCAAGCTTTTCCCAAATATATCAGAATGTCGGCTTGGGGGCCGGCTAAGTGGAAGCGCAAAAGCCGAGGTCTTTGCATGTTCAAGGCTCCTTAAATGGCCAGCTGAAGAAGCCGACGATGGACGATTTAAGACGGGTTGACTAGGCAGGGAAGAAGTTGGAGATAGTGAAGTACTAGGGTGAATACCGCGATGATGAGCGGGATCGTTTGCTTTGATAGCGTCTACAAAAGCCTTAGAAATGTCATCCCCATTAGCGGCAGTAAAAGTTGCGTGTACATTGGAGGTAGACCGAGATCTGCCTGGAGTGGGAATTCCACTTGATCGTCCATGGCCTCCAGACTGCCGTATTTTTCCAGGCGTCGCCATGTAGCCGACCTTCTTGCTGTCTGACGATTTTGAGATTCACGAAAATTGGAATTTCCTGAGGTTTTCAATTTTCAGTGACAGGAATCCATTAAGGCTACATAACGCATCCATTGCCAAATCAACGTCGCTTTGGATGAACACGTGACTCAAAACTTCCGACAACCCATCATGATTCCTTATACTCGAATTCTTATGATGTTTTCAGGTGCTTTGAACTTAGTATTGCATGATTAAAAATATGGCATGACAATCCAATATAACATGAATGTGAGAATACAAGCGTAAAGCGGTTTAACCACGTTTCTTGGAAACACCAACAGTCTTGCCACGACGGCCTAATAGTGTATTTGAGACAACCACCCTGTGTGAGAGGCATGGCAAAAAACGCACCAGTGGTTTTTGTATGCTGTCCCCTTACTCGTAGGCCCCAGTAATGGCGGAGACCACGATGAGCACGGATCTTTTTAAGGCGCTCAAGATCTTCACGAAGTTTAGAGTCAACGCCATTGGAGAGGATTTGCGAGTTTTTCCCGTCAACGATGTCCTTTTGCCTGTTCAAGAACCATGTAGGAATTTTGAACTGTGTTGGATTTTGGATAATCGTCACAATGCGCTCAAGTTCATCCGAGTTGAGTTCTCCAGCTCTACGACAGAGATGACCAAGCTCAGGTCTAATCTCAATTCTCTTCGCTTCATTCCACTCACCGTTTATTGAGATCAACATCAGCTTTCTTACAAACTATGTTTGAATACCGACGTCCAACACCTTTTATCTCCGTCAGAGCATACATTATTTTGCGTTTACCGTCGACATTGGTGTTCAGAAGACGGAGTATGTGCTATGCAATGGATGAATTTCTGGAAATGATGAATCCAAAATATGTTTCATACCTGGAATTGCTGGCTAGCTTCGGGAACAACGAGTGACATCTTGGCTTCTGATAGTCCACCGTCAGTGAATGCGTTGTTTCAACATGGGTTATCTAAAACTGTGAGGAAGGATCCATTCAAATCTCATGTTGAAAGTGATCCATCTCCATCCATCCCCCTTTCCAAGGGCTCGATAGTGTACTGCAAACCAAAGGGAGTTGATATGCTTACCTTCGGGACGTTGAAGGATGCAGCTACGTTGTCTAGGGCAGTAATGAAAAACAATCTGTATCCGGCATGTGCCGAGAGTAGTTTCTCGTGAGAATGTCCGGAGTTTGAATCCGGG
>JASFDB010000001.1:0-61842 GCA_036937035.1 Cystodermella granulosa | reverse complement strand
TGTAGATTATTTTTAATAAAAATAAAATTTATTTAAATTATCCTGTTATCATTTACTAATACTTATATTCTCTTAGTTTAATGGTTAGAACTACATTCTTCTAAAGTGTTAATTCTGGTTCGAATCCAGAAGAGGATAAAATTATAAATTTCTATTTTTTTTGTTGCAAACAAGATTTTAAAGTTTTTTTTTTTCTAAAAAAAATAAAACAAGTAATGTACTTAACACGCACTTGTAAAAGACCTTTTTGTCTTACTCTTTAGTTTGTCTATTGGTGCTCAATCATTAAAGCACTAAGAGCAGGTCTTCAGCTGCGCTCGAATACTTAGCACCCTTGGTTGTTAAATTAAGAAGCCTACCTATACCCAAAGGGTCAACGAAGATGAGTGGCCTTCGCTGAGCGAAGGGGGCTCTGGCCTTATATCCCCTTTGGGATGAGCGCTCTGCTGCAATTCCCTTTGGGCCTCTGAGCTCGAGTATGGAAGGGTGGTATTTTGTTAAGGCTGCCCAGCAGAGCACCGAAGGTGGGTATGGTATTTAGATTCCTACCTGAACGCACGTAGATTGTTCAAAGAGTGGGGTGCTTTGGAGAACGACCCTTAAAAAAAAAATTTTTTTTTTAATTTATGTTTATAGTTGGCCTTTTTTTTTTAATATAAAACTTTTTATTATAACATATAAAATATAATAGACTCATTGAATATATTTAAGTATTTATGATTGCTTATATTCACCTGGGAATTAAATTTTTTTAATTAATAAAATAATAAAATACACAATTCCAAATTTATTATTTTGTTGACAAATCGATTCAGAAAAAATTCTTAAGAATAATTATTTTTTTTTTTATAATAAGGAGGCAGAACTCGAGTGGTGGAGTGTTCCCCTTTTAAGGGAAAAGTCTTGGTTCAAGTCCAGGTGTTTCCAATTAAAAAAATATTATTAATAAATTATTAGCCTTAGGCCGATCTTTGGTCTTGTTTACTGCACTAGAACCACTGGTAGCTCGACAATTTTAGATGGTGCTCGGCCTTTAGGTCATTTGCAATAGTCGCTTGTTAATCTTTCGTAGAGCCTAAAGGGCGCTATTATAAAAAATAATTTTTATTTAAAGGCTTTACAGTCACTGAAGGTGGGAGTGGGCAGTGGGCAGTGGACGGCTGCCCGGCCCGGCCTTGATCAGCTCTAAGTGCAGACTCAACTTCGAGGGATAAAAGTGTACCCTATTTTTATAGGGGGTATAGGAGAGTGCTCTACATTTTTTTCCTATACTTTAATAGAGAAGAAATTCTCTACACTAAAATTTAAGTCTGACTAACCTTAATTATGGTTTGCTTTTACTTAGTAGGTGAGACTCATAATCTCAAATACTTTAGGTGTGCTAGCCCCTCACCGAAATTATTCCTTTAAGCAAGTGAATTTCTGATTATGGTTGGAGTCCACTTAAGTGTTTCCTTTTTCACTAATATTTAATTAATAATTTTTAACTTATATTAATTAGCGGGCGGTGGTGCACTGCACGAAGTGCCTGCTCGGGTGTCCTGCCCTTTGGTTGGCAAAGCCTAGCGGAGGGTGGCTGCCCGGTCCACAGACTATGTCTGATCATATTTTAGTGACATTGGAATTACCATATTTATAATATGATCACATCTAATTTTTTTAATGAAGGTATTGAAGGGAGTCTGGAATCGAGGGGTTTTAGACTAGAATATTTTTGGAAATTAAAAATTTAAGCTTATTAAATGAACTAAAACATAATGTTCCTTAATTTCTGATTATATTGACTGACACATTAGGAAGAAAATCCCTATTAGTTGTACATCCTTGTATAATAATTTATTGGTTATAAATTTCATTTAATCTAATTAATGGAGGAGTTAAATATAAATATTGGACACTTGGTTGACTTCTAAATTTTTTACAAAATTTTAAAATAACTAATAGCTACAACAACAATAATGATATTAATAAGATTTTTTATGAAAAAATACAACGACTTCGTTAATTTACGAATTCTTAATATTTTCTGCAGTATTGCTACAACTGCTAAAACAAACAATAATAGCAACAACAACAACAATAATATGATAATTAATATTATTTCATATACTTTCTTAGGTATTATATTTTATTTATTTATTTGGTATTTTAATATATTTGAAGCTTTCCAAATATTTATATTTTCTATAATTTCTTTTGCTATATTTATGTATATTTCTGATAATTTTAAACTTTCTAATAATAAATTTATTAAAATTCTACAAAAATGGGTTGTTAATACAAGTATTTTAGCTTTAATTGGTTTTATTTTATATTTATTTGATATTTCTATATTTAATACAGTATTTTGTGATAGTGATTCTGAAAATGAGGATGATCTAGATAACAATATAGGAAAGAATAATAAAGAAGAAATTAATAAAAATGAAGAGACAAATCTTCCAAATAAAGATAAAGATGTTGTACATATCACATCTAATATAGGTGATAAAAATGAAGAATATTATAATTTTAAAATTAGAAAAGATGTTATCGATAAAGCCATGGAAAAAGGTAAAGAAGTCATTGGACAAGGAGTGACAGATATTGCACCTAATTTAGGTATTGGTGCTGCAGTAGGTAAAGTAGTAACGGAAATTTATAAACATACAACAGGTATGACTCATGTTCCTAGATCCTTAGTCATAGGAACTGCTGCATTTAGTACGGCATTTGGAACCAAAGTTGGAATAGAACTTGGTAAAGCTGTAGCTAAAAATGCAATAATAGAAAATGAAGTTGAAGCATCTAAATTAAATGAAATTGATAAAGATAGAAGTAATTCACCTTATGATTTTAATGATGGATTTATACAATCTGTATTAGAAAATAATGAAATACCTTTAATTACTATGGTTAATGGTTTATGTTATTTAAATTATATAGAATTTAGTTTAATATTAGCTTTATTCTCATTATTATTTAGAAAATATGTCAATAGAATATTAAAAAGATTTATTTTAAATTTAAAAAATAAATATATTAAAAATACAGAAGAAGAAAGTATTAACAATGAAAATGTCAATTTAAATAAAACATTTTATATTTTAGATAAATATACAAATTATTTAATTGTATTTATATTTATATGTTTATTTTGGATTAAGTTTATAAATATTTATTTTAGTAATAATTTAGCTGAAAATATTGATAGTTTTGTAAAGGTCTATAATCATATTAAAAACAATAGCTTTGTTTGATTATTATTTTCTATAAAAAATCAATATATTGTTTCAGAAAGTAATTTATGTTTAGATTACAAGAATAATATTAATAAAAATTTTATTTCCTGGACCTGGATAGCTATGGCAGTCGGTCAGCTCCCGCCCGTTCTTATATCATTTATGACAAAAATCACTGAAATTAAATGTATTAATATTTGGAGATTAAAATACTGACCATCTAATATCAGAAAATTTTATTCTTTAAATATTTACCCTATAATTATAGGTTTATTAACATTGTCAATGATTATTTGACTAACTTTCATGAATCCCCTAATTTATTTTAATTTTATAAATTCTGATTTACTAGATATTTCTCATTATATAGATATTTCAAATACAATTCTACCTATCACTTCAATATCAAATAAACTTAAGACTTCTAAATTAACTAATAAAAATTTAGTTTATGATTTAAATAGCCCTATTTTTACAGAATTATTAACAATTTTAACTAACAATCCTATTAATCAGGAAACACAATTAAGAATAGAACGATTTTTACAAAATCAAGCTTCAGAATTGACTAATATCAAACTATCTAAAAATAGTAGTGGTAATACTAAAATTAGTAAACTACTAATCTCTAAATTAATAGAAAAAAAATCATCATTATGAAAATTAATTAATAACTATAAATTTAATTTGATAAAAATGGATGAAAATTTAACAAGTTTAGATAATCAAATAATAAACAGTATGGATATAGAATTTTTAATACATATAATGTATGGTAGAATTCTTACTATTATTTATAATAATCAATTATTGAATAATAAAACCTATCAGGTTGAAGTCACAATAGGTTTAGGTAAATAAATGGTAAATAAATATATCCTAGAATGTTATAAAAAAGTAAAAGCATTTGATTCTAATTTAACTTATATTAACTGAAAAAAAAATAATCAAGCATTAATAAGTCAAACAGAGGAAACTCAATTTCAATTTGATTTAGGGAATGTTTTAATTAATTTTATGATAGATTTAATGCTTATTAAAAATGAAGTAAAATTTTTAGCTAGAGATGAAAAAAAGAGTATTCTTGTAGCTGGTTCTGCATTAGTGAAATTAATACCTAAATTAAAAACTTCCTTCAGTATTCAGACTTTACCTAATAGAATACCTATGTTAGTGCCAGGTAAATTATATAAAATGAATAATTGTAATTATTTAGAACTTGGTGGTTACTTATTGAATGGCGTTGAATATACAGATGAAATTATATTATCTAATTGGGAATAAAGTTCAAAGAGTAAATTATTAGAACGAAATGAGATATCTGTTATGGTAAATAAAATTAATTCGGTGGGCCGGGCAGCCGGCCACCGCCCTGCATTTTAAATAAATGGTAATGTTTTAGATTTTATTTTATTAAATAATGATAAATATGAATTTTTTACAAATGCTAATTTCAATCATCCATTAAATTTAAAAAATAAACTGATTTTAATTGAAAAAGAGAATTGGAATCTTTTAATAGTAGAAAGCACTTAGAATTTAATATTTTAGGATTGGCTACTATTTTTAGAGTGGCCCGGTGCTCTACCCTTTGCAAAGGGATTATGCTGACACCCCTCGGTGCTCCGCTATTATTAATAACACTTATCTACTTTAAATCTTTATTAGACAGATTTATTAGTTTATATATTGTTATAATACTTTATATTATACTTATTATTACTATAAAAATGATTATAATTTTAATATAGTTTTGTATAAGATTTATAACTTTGTGTCTAATCTAAATTTAAAAATTAAATTAAAAATGACAATGCAAAATATAATAGAATATTTTAATTCTTTCGGTTTCCATGTTAATGAATCAACAGATCCTTTATTATTATTATTATGTATAATAGTGATATTGTCTTCTATTGCTTTGGTTTGTGTTTTAAATATCTTATTGTATGTTGGTATACTTTATATATTTGAAGATAATAATAGATTTCAACATATGATTAACAAACTTCCCCATTTCTTTCTCCATATAATGAATATATATAAAAAGACTCGAATTATTTATATTTTAATGGAAGTAATATTTTTACTAATTTGTTTAGTTTCTATACTTTGGTTATGTGGTAGAGTTGTTATAAATCTAATGTTTTAATTCTAATAATTTCTTTGATTAAATATTGTATTGGTTTGTGTGATAAATGTGAAATAAATTAAAAGTTTTTTTCACTATTAATACTATAATTGTATTAATATTTACATATTATAAACTAAGGATCTTAAGAGAAAATCTTTAGTGATATAAATCTTGGAGTTCTCTTCTAATATATACAAAAAAATCTAAAATATGAAAATTACAAATAATACACCTAATTTTTTGTTCTTGGTAACAGTAGCTAGAAGTTATGATAAATATCATTTACAAAATAAACTTGCTCATTTAATTTTTAGTGGAATTTATACTAAAATTGATTATATAAACAGATTATCTAAATTTGACTCTGGATTACAAATAATAATCAGATTCTTTGTTAGTAGTGAAGTAGAGTTTTATTGTGAAAATTTAAATAAAAATACTTATGTATTTAGAGTCTCTTTACCGGTTTTGTTAGAATATAACACAGAAAATGGATTTATAGAATTTCTTGATTTGATAATAGGTAATGTAGATAGTTTGGAAAAAAATGTAGATAGTATACTTAAAAATGTTTTATTTGTGTTTGAAAATATTAGCTGGTCTTCTTTACAAGTGTTGTTTAAACATATGAGAGTACAAATTAGTGGTGGTAGTATAACTAGACGTCATTTATTAAGCTCTTTACAATATAATTTAGTTAAGTATTTGATAAAAATGGGATATTTACCCCCCGATATTTTTACTAGTTTAAAAATAGATACAGACCTCAAATTATTACCTAATATTAACAAGGGTAATAGAAAATTAAGACAGGATCAAATACAGAATGAATTATTAGAATTTAAAGAAAATCAACTTACACAGCAAAATGAACTTGAAACTTCAATAAAACATTTAAGTAGCAATATTAGTATACTAGAAAGTGATCTAAGATCCAGAATTTCAACAAAGATTGCAAATAATAAAGATTTAAATACTTCCAGAATTAATAAATTAAGAAAGTCTATTGAAAATAATACTACAAATCTAAAAGCACAAAAAGAAAATCTATTACATTTAAATTCTGCAATACTTCAAATAGATAAACAGCTATTAAGTTTAGATTCTCTATCTGATTCAGAAATTAGAGATTTATATTATAAAGAATTTCATAATAATATAAAGTTAAAGATGAAAAGAAAATTTGATATGGAAATATTAAGAATACAAAAAAATAATAAATTAAATAGAGGGAATAAAAGATAATACAGAACTTATCTAAAAATTTTTAGTCCATTAAGAACAACAAATAATAGTTTAGTTATAACTACAAATGCTTTAAATTCTTAGCTTTAAATAAATCAAATTAAAAAAAATAAGGTTCAAAATTTTTATAAAAGAGTATAATAAAAATTGTTTTTACAAATAAAATATAACAAATTAAATAATAATATTTGTTTAATTATCAGGATGAATTTAATTTTGGTTCTGATTGAACGTTTTTCAGTAGTTTAAGACATGCAAATCATTAAATTTAAAAATTTTAATAATAAAATTATCTAATTGTTAAGGGTTTTTTTAGTAAAGTGAAAATTTTTTTTTTACTTACAATTATTAAAATAATAAAAAATAAGGTGTAGAGGTGAGTAATAATAAATCAGATACCTTAATGACCTCTTAAATGGAGGATAATATATCTTCTCTTAATTAATTATTAAAATCTTATGTCAAAAAATATAAGTTATAATAATTATTGACAATAAATTAAGAGATACTTAAATTGTGAGAAAGTTAGATTAACTTATTAAAGTTTATTTAATTACTTCTAAAAAATATAAACTATTTCTTAGGAGGTTTAAGGATAAGAGACTATAAATAGCTAAAATAGAATAAAGGAACTTTTCCGCTTTAAGACTCGATTTATTTTGTTTAATGGTAGTTGGTAGGGTAAAGGCCTACCAAGCCTAGGATCAATAGCCAAGTTTGATAGAACTAATGGCCACATTGGTAATGAAATGTCCCAAGTAGATTAATTCTACCAGCAGTCGAGAATATTAGTCAATGCTCGCAAGAGTGAACTAGCTAACTGAAATCACAATATCACTTAGGGTGGTAGAGTGATAACGTAAGGGAAAAAAATGATATTACCTTACTATAAGTGTTGTCCAAATTACTGGTGCCAGAAGACTCGGTAACGCCAGAAACGCAAACGTTAGTCGTCTTAATCAGGCGTAGAGGGTTTGTAGGCTGCTTTTAATTAATTTGTTTTAAGCTCTGATTAGATATTTATAATTAATACAATAAAATATGTTTGTATTTTTTTTAAATTTGAAATCATCTAAATATTATTATTTAATAATTTTTTTTAATTGTTTTTAATAGTAATCTTTAGTAAGAAAATTAATTAATAAAATAAAAGCTAGAATCAGGATGAGGATATTGCGAATAATGCATAGAGTAGGGCCGATATCCTTAGATACTATGTAGAATACTCACGGTGAAGACTTTCTATCCAGTAATGATTGACGCTGAGAAACTAAGGTTTGGAGAGGAAATAGGATTAGATACCCAGATACCCCTTACTGTCAACGATGAATGGTAATTGTTAAATTTATAAAATTTAGTAATGAGGCTAACGCGTTAACCATTCCGCCTTGCAAGTACGGTTGCAAAACTGAAAGCAAAAAAATTAGTCGGTTTCGAAGCAAACGAAGTGAAGCATGTTATTCAATACGAGAGTACGCGTAAAACCTTACCAGAACTTGTATACTACCTCATAATTAAATTTATTTTTTTATGAAGGGGGAGTAATTTATTCTAATTTATTAGGTAATTTACGTGGATACAGGTGTTGCATGGCTGTCGTCAGTCCGTATTGTGAGAAGTGAGGTTAACTCCACTAACGGACGCAATCCCTGTTATTAATTTATACTTAATAATTTATGATTTTTATATATTTTCATTTGGGACTAAGACAAGTCGTTATGGCCCTTACTGTTCTGGGCTATAGACGTGCCACAAAAACTTTCACAAAGTGAAGCAAATACCAAAATTTAGAAGAGTTATCAAAGTTTAAAATTTCACTTCTTAAATTATAAAGGGATAGCTAATCATTAAAAAAAGTTTTATAATTAAATTAATTTCCGAATTGTAGCCTGAAACTTGGTTACATGAAGAAGGAATTTCGAGTAATCGTTGATCATTACGCAACGGTGAAGTCTTGCATTCGTGATGAACTAACTGTCTGTCGCTGGGGAGAAGCTTGGATCGGGGGAAACTGCGACGAAGTTATTAAAATTGCAACAAAGATAAAAGATCCGATTTTAAAATTCAGCTTCTATTTTAGTTTATTTGTTTTACTTATGAACAACTGCTTCTGTTTTTATTTTTTCACTAAGATAAAAATATTTGTAGAAAATATTAGCTTTAAGTTTTGATTTGGTCTTGTTTGATTATTAATTTGTTTTACTTATTAATTATTTATTTAAAAACATTTTTGTTCACATAATTAGTTTCAGTTAACTCTTCTGGGTAACACCTCAAAAGTCATAGCAAGGTAGCTGTACTGGAAAGTGCTGCTGGAAAATATACACATTTAACCCCTTTTTTTCTTATTTTTAATTTATATTTAAATAATAAAAACAAAAAAATTCTTTAATTATTTATAAACAAATTTGTTTATAATTTGTAGTCAATTGCTGGTATTTAAGAGATTGGAATACCTTAAAATCTATTCTATTTTCGGTGCATTAGAAATGGAATATGGTTTACCTGAATCGTCTTACCATACAGCTACTAGGTTAGGCCTTTACTACTATGGAGCTCTAGGCTTCGATGTGAAAGATTCCTGCAGCCCCTTCGGTGTTCGTGCTCAGATAGTAGAGCAGGCCTTCGGAGCTTAACCCTTTGGTAAGAGCACTATCGGTGAGCAGAGCAACGTGGCCTTCTGAAAAAAAAAAGTACTAAATGAGAGCAGAGAGCGCAAAGCTCCTAAAAATGGTGTTAAAAAATCGAAGAGGGGCGGAGGTGCACGAAGAGCTCAGCTGCCCGGCCCACCTTTAGGGCTTAAATAAATATTTTAATTCATTAAATTAAAGGGGTTAGCTGAGTGGTTTAGCAACATTCTTACACAATGTAGACAGAGTTTCGATTACTCTACTCCTTAATTTTTTACAACACTTGTGGCCTTCATAGTACGAAGAGAGGCATCTGCCCGGCCCTCAGAAAATTATTTTTTCTAAAAAAATGGCAGTGGCCGGCTGCCCGGCCCGCCCTTTAATAAAACAAATTTAATTAATTCATATACTCACAAATTTAATGTTTAATTTTGAAATTTATTATATAATTATTAATCTACTAAATTTAGAAATATTAGATTATAATATATATAAAAGTATATGCTAAGTATAGTTAACTGAGCTACAACCCCCCCCCCCCCAATTTAAATATTAAAAATTTTAAAATCTTTACAAATTATTAAATTAAATTTAAATCACTAATTATATGCCTTTAATTGTTTATATTTATAATTATATTAAATTAATAATTATATTTAAAATTATATTTTTACTTATAATTTTATTTTTATTTAATAACTACAAATAAAACTATTATCATATTTAAAACTAAATTTTTGATCTTAATAAATTTTGTGTGTTACCCACCTTGCTCTGCTCTAGGCTTCATAAATAGAGTCCTGCTTTTCGACTTTACCCACATGGTATAGCACCCTTTATTCTCTCTTTTCTTTTGAATTTGTTTTTTTATAATTAATAATCTGAATTCATTTAAGAGTTAGGTTTACAGATGGTTCTGTAGTGGACCTGCAAAGTCTATCAAATTAAGGTTCAATTCCTTCTTAACTCTAATTAATAATCCATTTTACAAAAATAATATTAAAAAAACCAACAAAAATAATAAGGCCTTGCCTATTATTTAAATTTAGTGTACTTGTCACAGCCTGCTCTGCTCTCTACGCATGATAAGACATCCTAAGCGATATACCACCCTAAATAATAATTAACTAATTAATTAATTAACTAATTAACTTACGTATACTAGAATATCGAATAATGCTCTAGAACTTTTATAGTGCGGTATTCTTAATGCCTTAATTAACCCTTAATACCTAAAAATAAAGAAATCGTTAATTCAAATGTCATTATACAAAATTAGTCTAATTTGTTATTAAATTAAAAACAAAATTTTTTTTAGGGGGCCATAGGCCTGCTCTCCCTTAAAACCCTTAGATGCTCGCAGAACAGGCCTTAGGCCCAACGTGAATAGAGAAGGACTCGTTATCAGCGAGGGTGCACATAGAATACAATAGCGGGCCTGGGCGGTGGGCGGCTGCCCGGCCCGCGCCCACACCTTAATGTAATTAAAATATTATAAATATGTAAAAGTATGTAAAATTAGCCAAAGCTTTGAAAATATATTGGCAAAACCAAACCCCCACTCCAAATTACCACACAGAATAATAACATTAATTAAATATATATCTATTAAAATTATATTTTTAACTTATAAATTTCATTTAAATATAAATATTAATCTCTTATTTTTTTAATTAAAATAATTTATTTTTTTTTTAATGGTCTTAGATTAAATTTTAATTAATAAACTCTTAATACTTCTTCTGTGTTTACAATTTATATTTAACAATTTTAATAATTTATTTGCTTATTTAAGGGCAGGCGGCTGATCTCTAGGCAGAGCCAACCAAAGGGTGTGGGTGGCTTTGGTCGTAGTCCACTACCTTTGTTTCTCTAGAGCTGGCAAAGGTAGTGGACTTCGTTCACCGAAGGTGGCCTTTGTCCATCGTAGGCCCAAAGGGCAGCAGTGCATCCCTTGCCTTATTAATTATTACACTAAAAAGTATCAAATTTGTAAAAATAGTAGAAAATAAGTATTAAGTTAAATTAAATAACACAACATGATAACATTACTATTGCTTATACCTGTAATAGGTTCATTAATTATTTTACCTATGTCAAATGATAAAGAATCTCAACAATCAATGAGAAGAATAGCTTTAATAACTTCCTTAATTAATTTTTTTATTTCTTTAAATTTATGGTATTTATTTGATTCTAATACTACACAATTTCAATTTGTGACTGAATTTAATCAATTAAGTTTTTGTCATTTAAATTTTGGAATAGATGGAACATCTTTATATTTTGTTTTATTAACAACTTTTGTCACACCTATTGCATTATTATCTAATTATACAACTATTTCTAATAATTTAAAATTTTTTTTAATTTCTTTTTTAGTCTTAGAAACTTTACAAATTTGTGCTTTTGTTAGTTTAGATTTATTATTATTTTATATTTTCTTTGAAAGTGTATTACCTGTATTATTTATTGTTATTTTAATTTTTGGACATGGGGAAGAAAGATTTAGATCCGCATTTTTATTTTTTTTATATACTTTAGCAGGAAGTTTACCTATGTTATTAAGTATTTTAGTTATTTATAGTTATATAGGATCTACTGATTTTCAATTAATTTCTTTATATGATATTAGTTTAAGTAGTCAAAAATTATTATGGTTAGGTTTCTTCATAGCATTTGCTGTTAAAACACCTTTATATCCATTTATGATTTGGTTACCTAAAGCTCATAGTGATTCACCTTTAGCTGGTTCTATTTTATTAGCTGCAACTATATTAAAATTAGCTACTTATGGTTATTTAAGAGTGTTAATTAATATTTTACCAGATGCTAGTCATTATTTTAGTCCTTTAATTCAAACTATTGCTATAATTTCTTTAATTTATGCTAGTTTCTCTACTATTATTCAACAAGATACTAAAAGATTAATTGCTTATAGTAGTGTAGCTCATATGGCTGTTGTTGTATTAGGTTTATTTTCTAATACAATTCAAGGAATAGAAGGAGCTTTATTATTATCAATAGCTCATGGATTTGTTAGTCCAGCACTATTTACTTGTGTAGGTGGAATAATTTACGATAGAACTGGAACTAGAATTATTAATTATATAAGAGGTTTAGTAACATATATGCCAGTGTTTACTATTTTATTCTTTGTATTTACATTAGCTAATACAGGAATACCTTTAACTCTGAACTTTTTAGGAGAACAATTATCTTTAATTGGAATATGGCAACAAAATCCTATAATAGCAGCATTAGGTGCAACAGGTATTTTATTATCAGCTTGTTATTCTATCTTTTTATACAATAGATTGTCTTATGGTGATTTATCTCCTTCTTTACCACCTTTAAAAGATTTAAATAGAAGAGAATATTATTTATTAATAAGTTTATTAATACCCACAATTTGTCTAGGAATACTACCTAATGTGATATTAAATACACTACATTTAACTGTATCGTCATTACTTTATACTATATAAATAATTTCATTTAAATAAACATATATCCTATAAACCTCTTAAATAAAAATTTATGGCGGGTGGGCAGCTCTTATCTAGATAAGTGCACCTGGCCTTGAAAATGGGTCGGGCAGCCGGCCACACCTTAAAAAAATAATTTAAAAAAATAAAAAATAATTTAAAAAAATAAAAATACCCCCTGCTCGTGCTCGGAGGGACGGGCGCCCAGCCAAAGGAAATTGCAGCAGAGCGCTCTATTACATTAAAAAAAATATTTAAATTTAATTTTGATTCTTATTTCATATAAACCTTAATTTAAATTATTCTCAAGGGCTCTGAAAACACAAATAATTGTTCTATGTGACATTACTTTAAGAGTACAGGGTGAAATAATTAAGTGGGCGGGCTTTTTTTTTTTTAATAATTGCTGTGATAGGAAGGTGTTTATTAATCAACCGTACTAATTAAAATTAAAACCATAGAATTTGATTATATTAAGGTTTTCAAATACCCGTCCCTTCAAATTTTTGATTAATTTTGCGGGTGTACTCTACTCTAGACTGCTCTACCCAAAGGGTCAACGGAGATACTTAAATAAATTAAAAATTAAATTATAGTTATAAAGAAATTTAGGATTGTTTTTATTATTCTGATACCTTAAATTAAAAAGTAATTAAATAAAAATAGAGTAACTTATATTTTTATATTTTGTAATAAATATTTAGTCAAACTTTTCTTTAATTTTATATACACCGTTAACCAATTAAACAATAAACCAAAGCTATAGCAAAATAAATATCTAGGGCCAGCGGCCCGCTACATTAAATATAATTAAAAATCAAATATTTAACTAATTTTTTTAGGAATTATTTTTTGACCCTTTTCATTTTGTTATTTAATCACTTTTTTTCTATTATATTTATAGAATTTGATTGTTAAAAAAAAAATTAAATTTGAATGCTAAGTCATCCTGCCTAAAGAGTAATAAATTTATAATTAAATAGAAAAATTTTATTAATTAATATAAATAGTTTATATATTTTTTATATTTATGAATAATTTAATAAGTTTAACTAAATTACATAATTTTATAATTTAAAGGGTGTCTTCCCCTCAACTTCGTTGAACCAAAGGGTAGAGAACCCTTGCTTTATATTATTATATTAAGTGAATATAAATTCATTCAAATATATTATTAATTTAATTTTACAAACACCTTATTAAAAAAATAGATTAAGGTAATAAGGGCTAATATTAAAAAGAGAAGTCTCTATGCTTGTATTATCTTCACTTTATTTAATTATATTTAATTTTTATAAAATTAGGTCACTTTTCTAGGTTTAACCTACTAACATTTGATATTTAAATTATTTCTAAATTATTTGTTAATTATTTAATATAAAATTTTTTATTTATTGAATTACGAGAGATAACACTAATATTTATTCTTATTTTTGTTTTTTATTATTTTTATTTACAAGAGGTTTTTTCAGAGTGGCCTTAGGCCACAACCTCCCCTGACAAAGTCTATAGAACTGCAAAGTCTAAAATGACCTAAGGCCACAGGCCTTAGGGCAGGGTATTATTTAATTATTTGAGTGTTTAAGTTTATTAAATAATTCTTATTTTTAAATTCTAGTTAATACAGGATTAAATTTATAAAAAATATTTTTTCAACCATAATTATTTACTATTACAAATATTTAAATAAAGTTAATAGATTTTTTATAATTCTTAATTAATTTTAATAAATTAAAGTATAATCTTTTTATAATTAGCTTAAGGCTTCTATTATATAAAATATTAGAATATCTTTGTATACAAAAAAATAAGAATATAAAAATTTTTATATTATAATTTTAATTATATTAAATAATTTATTTAACCAACTAACTAAATTAATAAATAATAATAAAAAAATAAAATATCACAATATTCTTGTAGACAATATAAATAATATACTATAATGTTAGAAATATATTACATCTAAAAATTAAATTTTAATATAGTATATTCTTTTTATAAATTTTATAATTCTATAAGTTATCTTGCCTTGATAACAATAAATTTGTTTTAAGCCTTTTTATCCATTATCTTTTTATAATTTACTGCCCCACCGCCCTTAATAATCCCTTTGGGCGTCAGCATAATCCCTTTGTGCATCGGTGACGGGGTCTTAATTAATGATAAATTTCAAAATATAAATATATGTTATATTTAAAACTACATAATATAAAATATTAGAATAAATTTATAATTTAATCTCATTATATAAATATTATTAATTTCATTTGTATATAATCTAAAAAAAAGTAGTTAATATTTTATTATTAAAGCTATATTACTACTACATAATATAATTATTTATTTAATTTTTAAGATTTACAATACATTATTAATATTTTTAAGGGTTTAATTATTTGCGGGACGAACATAACCCTTTCTAATTATATTAATATAATTTATTTATAAGCATACTATAATATATAAGAAATACAATAATTTATTATTAATTATGTATAATTGAGCTTATTTAATTTTAAATGTTATATTTTAGTTAAAATTTTAGTTGATACTTAAGCATGCTAATTTTATTATATTGAATACAGAAATGACACTTTATATCTTAATTTGAGATATACTTCATGTTATAATATATATATTTATTGGTGACAAACTCATAATAATAAATTATTTTAATAAATTAAAGAGTAATAAATTTATAGATTATAATAAATTAAATATAAAAAATATTTTTTTAAATAAACTATTTGGTTATACAATAATTAAAAAAGAATAAAACATAAATTAAAAAAATATATTACATCTAAAAATATACAATATTGACACTAATTATTAAGTAAATATAACAATCTATTTTAAAAATAATTTAAACTTATGCAAAGATCAATTAATTCTAATAATTTTTATCCTTATTCTTAATTAATTTTAAATAATAACAATTAAATAAGAAAAAGTCTAGTATATTCTTTTTATAAATTAATAATAACAGATTAATTATATTAGTCAAAATAAAAAAAATTCTTATATGATTTTTAATTAAGTATAAAAAATAAAAAAAAAGTAGTATCTATTATTATTTATTATTATTATCACTAAATAAGTATTAATAAAAATATTTTCAATAATATGTATTTATAATATTATTACTTAAATTATTACCATTAGAATTAATTAAATTAATGTCTTTATTAAATTAGATATATAACTTTATTTTTAATAGGTTATTTTGTTATTATATTAAATCTTAATTATTGTGCTGTGGTTCTATTATTCAGCCGTTAATTGAAAATTAAAGTATAATCTTTTTATAATTTTCAGATATTTAGTTATTCTTTATATTAATACTGGCCGGCCGGCGCTATCTTTTTATAATTTAGTTAATTCTAATAAAAAATAAATCAAAATATATATTATAATGATTTTAAGTTGATAAGAGAGAAATTAATTATTTAAAATATTTAACAAATATAATATAATATAATTATTCATTTAATTTTTAAGATTTAAGGTAGGAGCAACTAATAAAGTCGAAGAGCTCGGCAGCCCTGATCGTGCACCACCCACACCCTTTGGCTCATCGAAGTTGAGAGTGCACTACGAGCAGAGCAGGCCTTTTTATTTAATGTTAATAATAGTCAATTTTGTTTAAGCATCAATTAAAAAGACTTCAATACAAATTTATAAATAATAAATAAGTAGGCTATTAAATTTTTAATTTAAATTATGACAACTTTTTTAGTGAATTTATTTGCTTTTGGAACTTTATTATCTAGTGTATTTACTATTACATCTAAAAATCCTGTAATATCTGTAATATTTTTAATCTCTACTTTTGTACAAGCTGCTATATATTTAATTTTAATAGGAATAAATTTTATAGGTATATCTTATATTGTGATATATGTAGGAGCTATTGCTGTTTTATTTCTTTTCGTTATAATGATGATTAATATTAAATTAACAGATATTTTAGAAACAGGTTCACAATATACTAAAAATTTACCTTTAGCTATTGCTATTGGTTCACTATTTATTTATATTTTTTTTACTATTTTACCTTATAATTTTAATAATGTTCCAGCTATTGCTACTTTATTAGATTTTTTTATTTCATTAACTAACCTTTTTTCACATTCTAGTGATTTTATTAATAATTTTAATTTAATTACTGTTAACTCTTTATCTTTAGCTAATTTTTCAGAAATATTATTATCTAGTTTTACACAAATAGAAGTATTAGCTTTTGCTTTATATACTTATGAAGCTGTATTATTAATTGTGTTAAGTATGATATTATTATTAGCTATGTTAGCAGCTATTGTGATATCTAGAGATTAATAGTGCTTTGCACTACGATTATAAGTTTACCCTAGCCATAGGGTTTGGTGCTCTACCTTTAGGTTTCTAAGTCTAGAAATGGACTTATTAGAAGTCTAAAGCACTAAACTTATATATATTTTATTTTTATATATAATTATTTATATATTTTATCCCCTTAATAAAATTAATATGTCTGGCCTTAAATACTTAATTTAAATTTATTTTTATATTTAATACTAATAAAGGGCGGGCGGTGGCCGGCTGCCCGGCCCACAGCTTTAATATCAAACTTTTTAAAGAACGCGGTCATTAAATTAATTTTTAATTGAGTTTTTTTTTTAATTAAATGAAGAATTTTAATTAATTGATGTTAATCAAAAAATTAGGATAAGTATTTAATAAATTAAAAATAAAATATCTTATATATTAAAAAGGCTTATAATTAAAACTTAATCAAACAATTAAATTATTATTATAACAAAATATAAAACTAATAATACTATTTAATTGATTTTTGTATAACATTAATGAAACAATTAAAAATTATAGGAATAAATATTTAAACAAATATAACAATAATATAATTAATAATCTAAAGATGGTAAATACTATTAGTATTTAAGGTTTATAATTATCCTAATAAAATTTTAAAACCCCAATTAAATTAATTAAAAGTATCTTAAGGATAATGACAATATAAAATTAATAGTGCGCCGGTGCTTTAGGTTTCTAAAAAGACTGGCCTTAGGCCACAACCACACCCAGCTATACGAGCGCTCTGCGAGCCTTGACTAGGGGTAAGCTTTACCAAACTAGTGCAGAAAAGGCTTACCACAGCGCCTTAATTAAACAAATTTATATTAAAAAGTCTAAGACTTAAATATTAAATACATAAATTATCACTATTTAGTATAATTTAAATTATTAAATTAGAATCTATTTGATTACAATTATGAAAACTTTTATTTTAAAAATAAATTTTAGCAAAATATTTTTAATAAAAGTCTCTAGATATTTTTTCGGTGGACGTAGGCCGTTATTCTTATAGAGCAGGTATAAAATTTTAAGTCCCCAGCTATATTAACCTAGTCTGACATTTTTTTAATATTTGAATCTTTTACTTTTTATACTTTAATTGATTTTTTAAATTTATATTATATATTAGGGACGGTGGTTATCGAAGAGCTCAGGTGGGGCAACCTAACAAAAGCCCCCACCCGGCCCTTGTTAAGAATATGTCAAATTAAATTTTTTTATCTAAAACAATGATGTATGAACCTTATTTTTTATAATAATTCACCAATCACCATTTACCAAACACCACACAAGGATCAACAATAACCAAACATCACAGGTGTGTGTGTTTTTTTTTTTCAGGTATGTTAAAGATTTACACTTTAAACAGTACGATAGTATGGTATGTAAAATAAGCTATGTTTTCAAAAATTATTAAAATCTTGCAATCCTAAAAAAATTAGTCCCTTAGTATTTCTTTAAATTAATAAGACTGAATAATAGTAAATCTTGTTTATCGTGACATCAAGGCTACCCCTCTATCGTGCACGGTTGTATCAAGAGACTATATTTAGATCCAACTAGAAAAGTTCGAGCGCTTACTAGTTCTTTCTTGAATAAGATTTAAGGATTGACTAGGCCTAGCCCTTATATTATTTTATATTATTTTTTTTTTATTTTAATATTTTTTTTGAATTATATTTTTGTAGTAAATAAGAGCCTATAATTTAATGGTAGAATAATTTCTTGATGAGGAATCTGTAGAAGTTCAAATCTTCTTGGGCTTATTTTTCTAAAATTAGTTTATATTAACTTAAACTTTAAATCTAAATAAATAAAATAAAGACAAACAATAATTCACTGACTACCTGCCCTGTAATTCTCTACGACTTTTCTTTAGTTGAATGCAAAGAAGGGTAAAAAGCTATTGCCCTTAGGGTAGAGCGCTAGTATCTGCTTTTGAGTTAGGGTATAATAGCACCACCTTAAGAAGCTAGGAGGTTAAAGCACCCTTTGGTCTTAAAAATTCGAAGGGCGCCTTTCGGGTAGGGGTGTTGCACCCTTCTAACGTAGAGTTCGCATAGATTTTTTTTTTTGCAAAGGGCTATGCAAAAAAAAGATTAATAATTATTTATATCGTAAGAAAATTAATTAGTATAATTTATATTTTTATATTTATTAATATAAGAATTTGATTTATAAGGGCCGGCCTCCTCTTTGTCCAACGAATAGCACCCAACCCTTGAATTCAATTTTTTAGCTTTTTTAAATAAATTTATAGTATTATTATTTTTTTCCTAGTATTATATATAATTAATATCTATTTAAATTTAAAGCTTATGGTTAATTTTTAATTATAAGTTTATTTTATATAAATAATTTAATAGGTTTTTATTGTTTATTTATACTTTTGCTTGTTATAGTGTTATCCTTTAATTTTTGGTCGGCCTTATTTTTTGTCAAAACAAACTATAAACTATAATTAATAAAATTTTTGGCCGTGCTTTTTGCAATTAATACCACTTCTAACTTGGACTTAATTAAAAGCAAAGATGGCCCTTATTAACTTATATTAATTTCATTTTTTGAAGAATTTATTTGTTTTCTAAAAAAATATATTTTCTAATTTTTTTTTTAATACTTTAAATTATAATATAAGAAATAAATAATAAAAAATTCTTTAATTATGGTCGGTCGGGACTTCAAGCATAAACATTGTGTGCGAAGAGCACCCTTGCCTTGTTTAAATAATAATTTTAATTAATATTTAAATTAAAAAAATAAAGGATCTTTTATTAATTTTTAAACTTAATTTTTTTATTTGATGTTTTATCAAGGTATTTATTAATATTTAAATTTATAAATTGATGTTTATAATTAAATATTTTTAATCCTCTACTATTTTTGTATTTCTTTATAAAATTTTATTATTTAAGATTTGATATTTTTTTATAAAATTTGCGCCCTGCTACCTGCTCTTCGAGTCTTGAATGTGGTCCGGGCAGTGGGCAGTGGGCAGTGGGCAGCCGCCCGGCCCGGGCCGGCCCTCCGCCCTCTCTTTTTACGAAAGCTATACGAGCACTATCGTAGATTTAGCTAGAGTAGTTTAACAATCGTCGCTAGAATTATTAATATAATTTTGAGTGCGCCGGGATATTTAAGGCCGGCCACCGCGCCTTAATATAAATAAATTTATATAATCTAAAATATTTTTGTCACATTTTAAAATAAAAATAAAGAAAACAAAAATTTAAATCCAAAAAAAATATAATTAATTCTTATTAAAATTTAGAATGAGAATATTAAAAACCCATGTCTTACTTAGATTGGTGAATTCTTATGTAGTAGATTCTCCACAACCTGCAAATATTTCATATTTATGGAACTTTGGTTCTTTATTAGCTGTTTGTTTAATTATACAAATTTTAACTGGTGCTTTCTTAGCTATGCACTACACACCTAACGTTGATTTAGCATTTCAAAGTGTTGAACATGAAACTTCTCAATTGTGTTCTTTAAATTTCGCTATATGCTGGAATAGCCTTAGAGCTTCTGGTACTTGATGTTAAACATATTAAGTTAAAATCCAAAAGATTGGGCAATCAGCAGGAAACCAATTTGTATATTTAAAGCAAAAGTAGATTCCTCAGAGACAACATGCGAAGATCTTAATTAGCGAACGAAGGTCAGTAGAAGACTATACGCTAATTGAAATAAGATCTAGTCCGATCAACCCTGATAATGGTTGCTTACATATTGAGTACAATGAGTATAGCTGCACTTGTTTACGGCTTATATAATAAAAAGACGTTCGGTTCTCAACAGCCGTCGCCAATGAACAAAGAACAATTTTCTAGATGGCTGACAGGATTTATCGATGGAGAAGGAAACTTCCAAGTCTATTTAGACAGAGGTTACTTAAGAGTAATGTTTAGAATTAGACTACATAAGGATGATATAGCCATATTACAAAAAAATACGTGCATTTTTAGGAGTAGGAAGAGTAAAAATAGACGGTAGTAGTTGTCTATATATTATTAGTGACGTTAAAAGTTTATTAATCGTTCTTTTTCCAATGCTGGACAAATATAAATTATACACAACTAAATGGTTAGACTACGTTGACTTTAAATCCGTAGTATCATTTCTTTCCGAATTAAGCACTACACGATTATCTGCTTCAAAATTAGATTGAGTAAGAGAAATCATGACTGGTATGAATTCAGGTCGAACAGTGTATAATTACGAAGTAATTCCTAATATCATCGTAAATCCTTTTTGGTTACTAGGTTTTATTGAAGCAGAAGGAACATTTGGATTTAAAAATCTGAGTCCTTATTTTCAAATAGGACAACACACTAGAAGCTTAATGGTACTTTAAGCTATTGCTATCTTTCTACAATCACTTCCTAAAGGTTTCACATTTAGTTTAAGATCTGAAGTTCCGATTTTAATTAATAGAATAAATAAGCGTACATCCGTATCAGTAATCTCTATTATTAATATTGACACACTATACGATTATTTAATGTTCTTCTTATTAGATATGCCATTTCAAACTCGTAAAGCCGAAGATTTTCATTTCTGGGCTATAGTTCTTCATTTACACAAATTAAGATACTTCTATCTACAAGAAGGTAGAGTTTTAGTTTACCAAATTTCCCTATATGTCAACAATGGAAGATACAGTACAAATACTAATATTATTCCTTTTTGTCCTAGTTTAACTCAGATTAAACAAGTATTAGATCTAAAACTTCCTGTAACACTAGAATCTAATATGTTACATGTTGATTTAGCAAAAGCTTTTGCACGTAAAGTGAAACAAAGAGCTATTTGGATATATGACAAGGGAGTCTTAATAAATGAAGAACCTTTTACTTCTTTCACATCGGCTATGGTAGCTATTGGTTATTCAAAATCTAGTGTAGCAGCTAGAAGAAGTATTGACACAGGAAAATTAATCGGTGGACGTTATACTTTTTACTCAAAACCACTATAATATTACTTATCGTATAGTTAAATTGAACGCACTTTAAAATAAATATACAGGCAATTTAAGTGGATATGTTTATAACATAAATGATCATGAGAGATGTTAATAACGGTTGGTTAATTAGATATACACACGCTAATGTTGCTTCATTCTTCTTTATTTTTGTATATATGCATGTTGGTAGAGGATTATATTATAGTTCATATAAATCACCTAGAGTCTTAGTTTGGTCAATTGGAGTAATCATTTTAATACTTATGATGGCTATTGGTTTCCTGGGTTATATTCGTAGCCCAAAATGGTCTAAATTAAATAATTATTATTTTAACCAAATTAAATTATGGTGGGTCGTTGTACATTCATGCCTGGTCGTGAACGAAATTCAGGGCCACCGCTCTATTAAATCAAGGGGTAGGTTTTCTCCAAGTCCTGGGTTGAGCACGTGCTTCGAAGATCAGAAATGGCCCCCTAAAAATAAAGCCAATAATAAGTGGAACATAATAAGTAAAAAAAATTATTCCACAGTCATAACAAAAATTAATAATAATTATTCAGAAATATTAAATGACTTTATTAAAGAAAAGAACTTAAATCCTATTTATTGTTATGAAGAATTACAGTTAGATTCAACAAAAAAAAGAGTACAAACAGATACTAAAAATCTTAGTGGTGTTTATCTAATATTAAACAAAGTAACATTAGATTACTATATAGGTTCGGCGTCTACAAATAGATTTTTTGCTAGATTTTCTAATCATTTAATAAATTTTCATGGTAGTAAAATTGTTAAATTGGCAGTTAAAAAATATAAATTATCTCAATTCGCCTTTTTAATACTAGAAATATTCCCTGAGACTGTAAATAAAGAAAATAATAAAAAATTATTAGATTTAGAAGATTTTTATTTAAAATCTTTATTACCTAACTATAATATATTAACTGAAGCTGGTTCTAGTTTTGGCTATAAACATACTGAAATTACTCGTATAAAAATGAAGTCAAATTATAGTATGCAGCGTCGTGAACAAATAAGAAATTTAAATAAAGGAAAATCTTTAAATAATGAAACAAAAGAAAAAATAACAAAGGCTTTGACTGGTCAAAATCGTTCTTATATTGAGAAAGGTAATTTAAACATGAATAAAAAATCTAAACCTATTATATTATATAATAAAGACTACACAGTATATGGAGAATATCCTAGTATAGTTGAAACAGCAAAGTCTATAAACTGTAGTGAAAAAACAATAATAAGAGCTTTAAAAACTGATAAGAAATTATTAAAAAGATGTTGGTATGTTAATTATAAGTAAAAATTTAAATTAGAGCATAGTCCCACGAGTATATAAAATTTCTATGCAACCTCTAGAGGAAAATAGAATTAAAGTGGAATAACCCTACAAGGTTATTGAAGAAAAGATGCTTATTAATATTTCTTTGGCAATATTAGTGAAAACGATCAAAAGATTTTTATTTTAATTATTTATTAAGAATATAAAATAGTTATAAGAGATCGTCGGTCATCTAGATGGTCGCTACAGACTGGGTCACTAATGGGTGGCTGAAATGCTGCTTAATGTACAGTCGAAACTTTTAATTCTTTGATATTATTAGAATTAATGGAATATACGAAATTAAAGTTATTCTGGCTTATTAATGTTTATTTTTAAGTAAGTTGTACGTATTACCTTATGGACAAATGAGTCTATGGGGCATCTATATCATAGAAAATAATCTTAATAATTCTTTATTAGTATATTTATCTATAATCTCTTTAGGAATTAAGCCAGATAAGAAATTTATGGCAATGTTTATGGGTCTTGTAGATGGAGATGGTTATATAGAAATAGGTCCTCAAAAACAATATAATAAGAAAACTAAAATACCTTCTAAAAGTACGATTCGAGCTAGATTAGTAATAAGATTGCATACTAGAGATGATGAATTACTAAAATATTTAACAGAAGTATTACAAGTAGGATCATTAACAAGTTTAATAACAAGAAATCAAACTAGATTAATATTTTCAAAAAAAGATTTAGTCACAGTGATAATACCTTTAATAAAAAAATATAATCTACAATTTTTAACTTATAATCGATTAATGCAGTATGCTTTATTGGAAAAAATTATAAATAATGATTTATTGGGCCTACGACCACTTTGGGAAAATGTTGAAAATTTATTACCATTAACTATTACAAATAATTACACATATACAAATATTTGTAATTTAGATTATTTTTCTGATTATATAGTAGGGTTTACTATGGCAGAAGGTTGTTTTAGTCATAAAACAAGTGGTTCAGCTTTTTATTCTATAAAGCAAACAGGAATAGAGAACTATCCATTAATAAAAGCAATAGGCCTAAAATTATTTAATAGAGAATTTAATATAAAACCGGATTCACAAAATTCTTATCAATTAGCAGTTGGTTCTAAAGAGGATATACAAAAAGTAGTAAATTTTTTTTCTTTTTCAGATAATCATCCATTACTTGGTTACAAATTATTGCAATATAATATATTTTTAAAAAAACTTAAAGAGAGCAAAAGATATAAGAATACAAAAATAAATAATGAAATTTAACTTACAGAATAAAATAATTATAAAAACAATAAATTTTATTAAATTGATTTCTAAATTTTACCCCAAATGTTTTATTTTTTTAATTTTAATTAGTTTTATGAAAAAATTGAGTATCTGGGCGTTGAGCAATTGACCAGTGCATCAATTAGAATTTTTAGAATGACAGACTTCTTTTTTTTTTTATGACCAGCCGAGCTATTTGAATATCGCCCCAATAAATTTTAAATTTAATTATAATGAGAAAGAAAAAATGCATATATCCGAACGTCTATCACCACATAATTTAAATATTATTTCTATTATATTTGGTTCTTTACTTGGACAAGGTCAAGCTACTAAATTAAATGAAGAAAATGGTGGCACACGAATAATTTTTTATCAAGAAGCAAAGCATTTAACTTATTTATTATGGTTACATAAACTTTTTAAAACAGAAAATTATTGTAATCCAACATTACCAGCTATCAAACAAAAATTAAGTAAAAAAGGAAAATTACTTAAATATCTTCAATTTGAAACTTGAAATTATTCTAGTTTTGATTGAATATATGATCTTTGGTATATTAATAATGTTAAAAAAGTACCTCTTTGCATATCTGAGTATTTAACTCCTTTAGCTTTAGCTATATGAATAATGGAAAGTGCTATGAAAAATTCAGGTGGTTTAAATTTATTGGTCCATACTAATCGTTTTACTTATTCTGATTGTTTATTATTAGTTCAAGTATTATCTAAGAAATTCGAAATAAAAGCTATAATAGAGTCAACTGGAAGTTCTAAAAATTATAGAATTTGTATAACTAAAAAAGATATGCCCCAATTAATAAAAATAGTAGGGCAATGTCTCATACCTTCCATGAAATATAAATTATTACATTAAATTAAAAAAATAAAATATAGTCATGTATTAAAATTAGGATAGGAAATAATCAATATTGAAAATCCTGTCATTGATAAAGTTTAAATTGACTATATCTATAAATATGTTGGCGATACTGATGTAAACAGGTCAAAGATGTTTGTTTTACATTAAGACCGTCGGTATAATATTATATCGCTACAGACTGGTTCATCGGTGGGTATCTGAAATGATGCTTAATGTACAGTCGAAATTTTGTTCGTTTATGTAAATGAAACATAAGGCTTTATACTTTTTATATTATTTAATTAATATTTAGGCCCCTCCGCCCGTCAACAAAATCCCTTTGGGCGTCAGCAAAAAAAATCCCTTTGCAAAGGCGGCCACCCCTCGGTGACGGGCACTGTAATAACTTAATCGCTTTTTATATGAATAAAAAAATTCAATAATGATAAATTCTCGCTACTCTAAAAAAAATAGCTAAAATGAGAAGTATCAGACTAGTTTTTTAATTTATACTAGCTTAAAATTATTCTTAAAAAAAAATGATCACTTAATTAATAAGTATATTGTACATGTTTTGCCTGTTGAAAACATTATTTTTATACGTTCACAAAAATGAAATATAAAAGATTACTTGAAAATTGATATTTTCATTTATTAGTCCAAGATTACAAAAAAGGACTGATTTTTTCAATTTCACGTATACCTGAATAGAGTGGGTTTTCAAATTCTATACAATAGGCAAATTATAAATTTGGCAACAGTTATTACTAATTTATTATCTGCTATTCCAGTATTTGGACAAGATATTGTTGAGTTAAAAAATATTACAGTGCCGTATCTAAGTATACAAGGAGAAGGGCAAAATTTTAGCCATTTGGCTTCTTTCCCTTATTATATCTTATATGCTTTTTTAAAAGCATCTCACTGGCCTTCGGCCTGGTTTACGGACTGGTCACCGACCACACAAACAATGCTAGGTTGGGAAGAAATAAAAAATATTAGTACAGTTATAAGTGTTTTGCCTACTGTTGGAACAGTAAATAAACACGCTTTAAAAAAAGGAAAAAAAATAAGATTAGATAAAAAAGAATATTTATCAATACCTTTTCAATTTATAGCCTTTTTAGTTGGTTTAATTGAAGGTGTTGGTTATATACAAATAACTAGAACACTTAAAGGGTATATTCAAATTAAATTAATAATTGGAATACATTTGGAGGATATTTCTACTTTAGAGTATATCCAGTCTGTATTAAAATTAGGACAAATAACCATAAATAAAGATCATAAAAGCCCAAATTGTAAATTAATACTGAATAGAACAGATTTACAAGAAGTGATTTTTCCGTTATTAATACACCATAATATCTTCTTTTTAACTGAAACTCGAAGATATCAATTTGATTTAGCTATGTTTATTCTTAAAAAAGATCACAAAGTTTATAAAGAAATTCCTAATATAAACAATGTAAATACAATGTTTAAATTACCTGAAACAGCTTCAGATTATCTTAAACTTAATTTTTTTAATAATTGATTAGTTGGATTTACAGTTGCTGAGGGTTCTTTTTTATTGAAGAAAAATAATGATGGCTGTTTTCAATTAAAACAAAGAATACACGTTCAATTATTTGAATCCTTTAAATTATTATTTGAAACTAATCGAAAAATTACCGTAGAAAATAATATGTATAATCAATTTTCTGTCAGTTCTAAAACTGATATACAAAGAGTTATTAATTTTTTTTCGTTTTCAGGTTACCATCCTTTAATAGGTTTAAAGGGAATTCAATATTTAAATTGGTTATCAAATCTACGAAATAGTTCTCGTTATAAAAATCTTAAATTTCCTAAATAATTATAAGACTAATAAAGATATGCTCTGCCCTGCCATTAAGGCTCGGATGTGCCCTTGTAAATTTAGGCCCTGCCCTTAGGGTTTATTAAACCCTAAGGGCATTGGCGCGGGCACTGTAATAAATTGGCTCCTTAAAATAGTAATATTTTAGAGGCAAATGGGGAAAATTGCAAGGACTTCTTAATATCTTAGAACCTACCTCTTTCGGGTTTATTAAGAAAATTTGCAGCGAAGTTTGATTCGGTACATAAAAATGGGTCAAAAACGTTCAACGACTAAAGAGTGAGTAGTACCAACAATAAGCTCTACACGATAACCCCACAACCAACTAATTTATTTTCTTGGTTGAATACATAGTCTTAACTATTGTCGTGAGACAATGAAAAATATAATTAAATATTATATTAATTTAAATTATGTTTGTAATCTGGGGAGGTTTCTCTGTTTCTAATGCGACACTTAATAGATTCTTTTCTTTACATTATTTATTACCTTTCTTATTAGCTGCCTTAGCTGTAGCTCATTTAATTGCTCTACATGTGCACGGTTCTAATAATCCTAATGGTGTGAATTCTAATGGAGATAGATATGCTATGCACCCTTATTTCTTATTTAAAGATCTTGTGACAATATTTGCATTCTTTTTAGTTTTATCTGTTATAGTATTCTTCTACCCTAATTTACTAGGTCAAATGTGGCCTATTATAATATTATTAATAGTAAATATTATATATGTATGCGCTATATGCTGGAAGGATATACTATTTTTTGATCTATTTTTTCTGCTCCTGCGGCTACTTTGTAATTTAATTTTGAAAAGAGTAGTTAAAATTTATAATAAAACTATTTTTGTAAGAGGTTTATTTATAATTAAAATTTTTAGTAAATATATTATAATAAAGATAAATCCCATAATAGTCAAATATTATTATAAAATATCTAATCGGCCGATAACCAAAATAATAATTAAGAATTGCAGTAAATTTAATTACTTTTTATGTAAAACTTATTTATTACTAGTAGGAATTTCAGAGACTTTACGCGCAAAAAAAAATGATATTTCAATACTTTGTCTAGATATTACACAACTATTTACTACTAAGTCTACAATTTCGCCTGCACATACTGTATCTTTGACTGTTAAAGATAAAAACAAAGAACAAGCAATAGAATTCTCTCAGTCTAATTGCCAGAATGTTATAGCGCCTTCCTTAAATAAAAATCAAAAAGTTTTAGATAATCATAATAATGAAATTAGCTTAGAATTTAAACAATGGTTTGCAGGTTTGACAGATGGAGATGGGTATATATACGTAAACAAAGAAGGTTATGTCGGCTTTGAATTAACTTTAAATTCTATGGATGAAAAAGTTTTACGTATAATACAAAATAAATTTGGGGGTAATGTTCACGCTAGAGCGGGACTTAATGGTATAAGATATAGAAGCCAAAACAAAAATACTGTTTATAAAATAATTCAGTGTTTAAATGGCTTAGTGTTTAATAATATTAGATTAGCTCAATTACATAAAGCTTGTTTAGCTTTTAATATACCTATCAAAGACCCTATTTTACCTGATATTAATTCAGCATATATTAGCGGATTATTAGATGCTGATGGTTATATTAATATTTATAAATCTTTTTATAAGGATACCTATAGATATCAATTAACTATTGCTATTTCTAATAAAAGTCTTTGCAATATTGATTTTTTATCTAAACTTATAGGAGGTCAGAGTTACTTTGATAAGAAATTAAATGGACATTATAAATGGGTAGCTAATTCTAAATTATTGCACCTTAAATTATATAATTATTTTTTAAAATTTCCACCTAAAACTGTCAAAGGACATAGAACCTTTTTAATTAAAGAATTTCATGATTTAAATCAAATAAAAGCTTATTTAGACAGTGATAAGCGAGCTGTCAGATATAAAATTTGGCAAGATTTCACTTTTAGATGAAATAATAAAAATTAGACAGTTTTTAGATTTAAGAAAAAAATAGACAAAGAGGCAGTTGCTTATTATATCAAATATCGGCCGAAGGCCAGTAGACAATTTATTGCAATATACAGTTTTAATTAATTAGTTAATTAAAAGACTTTTATAATCAATACTATTTATTGTTGGAATAGTTTCCCACACCCATGATTATAGTAAGTTTTGAATAAGATATAGTCCAAACATCAATATATTCTATGTATTAATTTTTATATTGAATGAGCACTCTGATAATTATATACCTGCTGATCCTATGGTGACACCTGTATCTATTGTTCCTGAATGGTATTAAAATTTAAAGATGCCATGCTTTTGAGCAATCTTAAGAATAAAATTTGACTTGACTATTTGCTGATAATTACTAAAGGCTTGAATACTTTTTTTTCATATTTAAAAAAGTAAGTAAAAATTTCAAGTATGTATTTTTCTTTTTAAAAAAGAAAAATTAAATGGATAAACAGCAGAAAACCAAATTACAAAAATATATAATTAATTTTTGTCAGAGTAGTATTCTCAGAGACTATACGTAAAGCTCCTTAATTATAAGGTTGAATATATAGTCCATCCTATATTGAAAAATATAGGACAAATATTTATATTTTAAATATTTTAGATTTATCAATTATTATAAGTTAAAAAAATACTGACTTATTAAATTAATCTTAATGTCAGATTGAGTAAATTAGATAGATCTAAATTGACAATAGTACATCCTAAAAATTTTTGAATTATTGTGCAGCACTAGGCTCCTAAAAGACTGGCCTTAGACCACAACCACAGCCTGCACTAGGCTTTGCCATCCAAAGGGTGATCTCTGCCATTTCTTCGAGCCTTGGGCCTCCGTTGACCCAAAAAGAAGATAAAAGCGCTAATCGTGCGCTCTTCGAGCCTTGGCTAGAGTGAGAAGCGTACATAGCAGGCCACGCCTTAAATTAAAAGATGTGAGGGCACCAGCGATATTTCTATTGCTTCAAAGGAATAACGACTGGCATGGTAAAGGTTGACCTTAATTATAAGATTCCTGTTTATTAATCCCGCGTTTGCAAACAACAAAATAAGTCGTGTTATTTAGTATAGGCTGCCTCACATTTCTTATTTTTTTGTTTTTTTTTTACACAAAGAATAAATTCAAGATTTTTTATGGATAAAGTATTTAAAATTATATCACCTTAATTAATATTTAACAGTCACCAGTGCCCAAAGGGCAGTGGTGGCGGCCGCCCCTTGAAATTTTTAAAACCTTATTTTTCTGATGATTTTAAATTTAAAGAAAGAACCTAAAAAAAGAGAACTAAAATTACTTATAGTTTAGTAAATTTTTGTACTTTCACATTTACTTGTGTAACCTTTATAATACTAATACTATGATTCTAATATTTTTAAATATTTACCTTTTGTAGAAATTCTGTTTAAATAAAACTCTAATTTGTTATAATCTTAACTTATAAAAAATGGGAAAGATTATATATTAGGTCAAATCAAGGAATTTTTAAGTAATAATATTTCACAATATGCGTATAAGGGATATGATTTTTAAATTAAATTGTAATTTAAAATAATAAATATTTAAATGATCTGTTACCTTTTTATGCTATTTTAAGATCTATTCCTAATAAATTATTAGGTGTAATAGCTATGTTTGGATCTTTATTTATATTGTTAATTTTACCATTAACAGATTTATCTAGAATAAGAGGATCACAATTTAGACCTGCTATGAAATTAGCTTTCTGGTTCTTTGTTGTAGATTTTATCATTTTAGGTTGGATTGGTTCACAACATCCTACTACACCTTATTTAGAAATAGGTCAAATAGCTACAGCATTCTATTTTGCTTGGTTCTTAATAATAGTACCTTTAATCGGAATAAGTGAAAATACTTTAATTGATGTTGCTACAACTAATAATAATTAATTATTCAATTTTAAAAATATTACTACCCCCTAATATTGTGTTAAATTTTTAATTAAATAAATGAATTTGACTAAAATAAACAATTTTAAAATAAAAGTATTATTATTAAAAATAATTCAAAATTTGAATAAATATAAATTATATAAAGAAGTTTGGAAAAAATTAAATTAATTTAATATAATAAAAATAAAAAAAAATATTTATAAATATTATTAAATATGATAATAATAATCTGTGAATAAAAGATTGACTTACTTAAGATTTGATTACGTATTAAAAAAAAAACAAAAATAAAAATTTTGTATATTTGTTGCAAAAAAAAGTTTATGTGACCCAACCCAAAATTTAAAGGGTATTGGCTAGGACATATTCCCCTTTTTGCCTTGTGTCACTAGATTTAGGAATCATTGCCTACTCTTAGGGTAATCGTAGCCCCAAAGGGCAGAGGGTTGCGCTCTTCGAGCCTTGGCTAAAGTAGTGGCCTTCGCTCAGCGATCACCAAAGGATCTGGTCAGAGAGCAGGAAGGAGGGCCTTGTCAATCGTATAATAGAGCGGTGTTCTAAGGCCCAAAGGGCAGAGAGCAAGCCTACGACCCATCTACTAATATGAGGGCAGAGCAGTCAGTAGTCATAGAGCATAATTGGTCCATATTTCTATATCATTTATTAAGTGAAGTTAATTTAAATTTTTAATTAAAGGTGCTCTAAGCTTTCACCAGCATTACTGTTTGTTGTTTTAGGGAGTCCTAAGTCTACTACCAGCGCCCTAAAAAGCCCGCGCCCAAAAAAATTAAAGTTTAAATAGAACTTTTTATTTTTATTTTTAAGGTTATCTAATTGAAAAGGTTCGATTCCTTTACTTTTTAGATTATAATATTACAAAAATTTTTTATTTTTTATTTCATAACAAAAATAACTAATAATTAATTGTAATATTTTATAAGAATTATCCCTCAAAGATGAACCTTAAGAGCCAGTTTTTTTTTTTTAATAATTAAAAACACATACATAGACTAAAATTTTTATTTTATTTTAGTGATATTTGTTACAGGTTTAAGGACTTAATGTCACTTAATTTTCAGGTTGAACTAGTATAATAAATAATTATTTATTTCTGTATATCTAGGCTTTTTATTTATATTTTTAAAAATTTAATAAGATTATTTATAGCCTTATTAATGTAGGGTGCCTTGCAAAATTTACAAGCACGGTGCTCCACGGTGACTGATTAGCCCTTATTTTTTTATTTTAATTCATATTTAAATAAAGTAATAAATTAGATTGAAGAAATAAACTTTTTTTTTATGAAATTTATACTAAATACTATATTTAATGATACTCCTCAACCTTGGCAATTAGGATTTCAAGACAGTGCAGCTCCAGGTTTCACTGGTCTTGTGACACTTCACAATACAATTGGATTTTATTTAATCGTTATTAGTTTTGCTGTTTTCTGGGTTCTTTTTTCAATAATTTATTATTATAGCGCAAATAAAAATGCTATACCACACAAATATTTAACACATGGTACAGTATTAGAATTAGTATGGACAATTACACCAGCTTTAATTTTAATCGCTATTGCTTTCCCATCATTTAGATTATTATATTTAATGGATGAAGTAATTTCTCCAACATTAACAATCAAAGTAGTAGGTTTTTTTAAAAATGGCCTCAAATCATGTATATTAAATAAAAAAAAAGACACCAATATTTGGTCAAAAAAATATTATATTAAAGAGTGAGGTAACAAACAATATAAAAATACACATAATTAATAAAATAAAGTATATAACTAGTAAATATTATCTAGTCAAAAACTTGTGGGGGAAACGTACGACCCTTATTTTATTTAGGCAGCCTGATTCAAAATTTCTCTTTCAAGCTTTACCACCTTTGCAGATAAGTATTCCCTACATCTTTCATTTTTCGGCCCGGTGGGCAGCCGCCCGCCCTTGTAATAAATATATTTGGGTAGGTGGGGTATTGTCAGAAAATACAGTGGTAAAGTGTTTATTTCAAAAAGATAATAGAAGTGGTAGCTGGGAATTGGGTAGATCGTCGGCTTTTAATTCCTATTTTAATTTAGTTTGTCGAAGCGTGGCTGTTTCTATTCCTAGTCTTAATTTAAGAAGCTGCAAGGGGAATACTAGTTCTATTCACAATTTAGGTTTTTTAAAACAGCCGGCTCACTTATACGACTTTTCTCGAAGGTTAGGGCAGGTAGAATTTAACCTTACAGGAAACAAAAAATTTTTTCATAATAGATGTAGAGCTATTAATCGAATAGGACCTCATAATATAGAGATAATTTCGGTAATATTTGGTTTATTATTAGGTGATGGTTATGCAAGCAACAAATCTGGAGAAGGAATCAGATTATCAATTAAACAAAGTATAATACATAAAGATTATTTATTTAGTTTATATGAATTTTTTTTTAATAGAGGTTATTGTAGTAATTTGAAACCTAGAAAATATACAAGAACTATAAAAAATATAGATAAGATTTATTATGGTTATGAATTTAATACCTTTACATTTAGAAGTTTTGTTTGAATTTATAATTCTTTTTATCAAAAAGGTAAAAAAATATTACCACTTAATATTAATGAATTTATAACACCATTAACATTAGCCATTTGAATTAGTGATGATGGTGGTTGAACTGGCAATGGTTTAAGAATATCTTGTAATAGTTTTACATTAAGAGAAGTAGAAATTTTACTAAGTATATTAAAATTTAAATTTAATTTAGATTGTACAATACAAAAAATATATTTAAAAAATAAATATAGTATTTATATAAAAGCAAATTCTATTGATAAATTAAAAAATTTAGTATTACCCTTTATACATAATTCAATGTTCTACAAATTAGGATTACCTAAGTAATTTAAATAAATTTTATTTTTATTTATTCGACACAACTCCCTCATCCAGGATAAACTATTCTTTAATTAAAAACCCTTTACTAAAAACTCCGCAAGTCCATTCCAATTTAAAAATAAGGATAAGGCCGGCAGGCCTTTCTTAGTTCGAAACCGAATAAATTTTAAGTCACCGTTAACAAAAGGTGAAAGGTATAACTGAAGATAGCAAGTGGACGGGGTTTAATATAAAATATTAAATTTAAGCTACTAAAAAACTAGTGGGCGGTGGCCGGCTGCCCGGCCCCATCAAATAAAAATAAAAAAAAAAATATGTAAGAGTCTTCTAGAATCAATAAGCTAGAGCGCTCGGTGCTCTACGAAATGAAATGGGTGGTGGGCAGCCGGCCGGCCCCTTAAAATTGTTTACCTTTTAATATAATAAAGTTCTTTTTACTCATTCTTAAGTACAAAATAAAGTACGGTTAGAATAAATATATTTGATAGTCGTGAGATATTTTAAATATCTCTAAGAATTCGACAGGATTCTTTAAAGAATTATTATTATTCTTTTGGCGACACTAGTGAAAACAGTTAAAATGCTATAACTTTAATACCGAATATAGTACAAGACTGTCAGTAAATGGTTTATTTTTTTTCCATTTGTTGCCACAGACTGGGTCACTGGTGGGTGATATTTTAATATTAAATTTGTATTAAAAAACAAAACAACAAATTTTTTTTTAATTATTGCTTAATGTACAGTCGAAAAAGATTAAAATTATAAAAATCTAAGTTTTAATCTTTGCACCAATGGTATTGGTCTTATGAATATTCTGATTTTATGACAGATAGTGGAGAATCTTTAGATTTTGATTCTTACATGATACCTGAATCAGATTTAGAATTAGGACAATTTAGATTGTTAGATGTTGATAATAAATTAATCATTCCTGTTGATTGCCACATTAGACTTATTATTACTGCAACTGATGTTTTACATTCTTACTCTGTACCTAGTTTAGGTTTAAAATTAGATGCTGTACCGGGAAGATTAAATCAAGTATCTTTCTTAGCTGAAAGAGCTGGAACTTTCTATGGGCAATGTTCTGAAATTTGTGGAGTATGGCACGGATTTATGCCTATTGTAGTGGAGGCGGTTCCTTCCACTGAATTCTTAATTTGGATGGATTCTACCAATCAATAATAATTTCATAGAATCGGCACTTATTTAGATGTCAAACTTGAAAATCCCTATATTAGATTTTTTAGACTTAAGTATTTATACTCAATTAAAAATAGTTGATATTATTTTTTTCTATCTTGTATTGTGTCATGTTTAAGGATTTACTACGATATAACTTTACCACATTTGTAAAGAATAAACCAGAAATTTGTGACAAAAGCTTATTTATTAAAATCTGCTCCTCCGATACAACCTAAAACTGCTAAATATATTGGGTTGTTAGGTGTTATATTCAGTAATATTGGAGCTAATTATAGTAAATGTAGTGCTGACATAGAAAAAGTTTTTAAGCTTTCAGATTTAGAGAAATAAATGGATATATTGAACGAAAAATCTAAAGAAATTGAACAATTTATAAAGGGCACCGTCACCACCGCCCTTTGGGTGGGCCGGGCAGCCGCCCACCGCCCACCGGTGACTGAAATAAGTCAATTATTATTTTCCTTTGTAAATTTTCAATGGGGAATACCTACAAATATAACTGTGGAACAATAACTAGGTGTAGGTTTATTCATATTTAGAAGTGTAAATTTTATGACATTAGGGTCATTTGTAATGGTAATGTTTGGTGATTATTTACTTGAAAATTTTAATATTGAAACAAGATAACCTAAATTAGCTAATTTTATACATATAAGACGATAATTTAAAAAATAGTATAGGTTACTTAATTTATTTTATTTTGGAGTGATTGGTTTTAATTTTAAGTGGAATAGTTTTATACTTTGTTTAATTGCTCAATTTTATTTGCTTTATGAAATAAATATTTTAACCCCTTAATAATTTTTAATTTCATGGTCAGTCAAAATTTGAATTTATTAAATAACTTAAAGTAAATTTACTAATAAAATTTTAAATGAAAAATAATTAAATAAGTATATCATTAATTTATAACTAACCCACAATTATTAAAAAAAAGATTTTTTTTTCTTTGTTTTTATTTAATATATTGTTACTTAACAATCACTCAATAAAATTATTTTGTTAAATAAATTTTCACACTGTAAAAAGGCATAAAGTTGCGGTTGTAAAACTCGAATACTTTGCAGAGAGCAATTGCTGCTGATCACCTAATAAACGAAGGTGGGGCTATATATAGCCAAACTCGAATACCTGAAGTACTGCTATGCTCTAGGATTCGTAAATAAAGTACTGCTCAGTTTTAGTTGGGATAGTGGCCTGCGATGCTTTTTCACCAAAACCCAAAGGGCGGTGTGATCGAAGAGCAGGGTATGCCTGCTCTAAAGAAAGCTGTTGAAGAGTTTGAAAAAGCCCACCCTGCTCTCTGACCACCTTTGGTTTAGTGCTCTGCTGCAAATGCAAATCCCTTTGGTCATTGGTAATCGCCTCCATTGACCCTTTGGTAGGCTTAGTCTAGAGCAGTCTAGATCACCGAAGGGTTTATAAGCCTTTCTAGGTAAGACTTAGTAAAGTGCACTAAAAAACAACATAGCGAAAAGTAATAAAATTGTGAAATTTAGCCAAACTTAGAGGATCAATATAAATTTAACTCAATATTGTTAAATTAAATAAGAATTAAATTTAACATGAAAATTTTTATTAAAGTACACCTTTGGTATTTTAACAAATTAAATTTTAATTTGAAACAATCAATAACAATAAAGATGTTATAATTTTATTTGTCATTAAATAGAATTTAAAGCAACAGGTAATAACAAAGAAGTGAAGTTTAAAGGGTTAATTAAATAAGATAAAATATTCGATTTAATTTAAGTATTTTATTTTCATGGCATTAAGTCTTACTTAATTAAATATTCTTTCTATTAAAAACAAATTTGTTTTTTTTTTTATTACTTTTCAAAATAAAATTATAAATTATATTATCAAAATAGGTATAACAGTAACAAATTTTTATAATTTTATAAAATTATAAAAAAAATATAAATATTAATCAAATTAAGCTGATGATATAAATTCACTTGACAATGATGACAATTATTTTGAATTTTTTTATTAACATATTAGAAAGTTCTCCTTACTTATTGTGCTCTGCTACTTTTTCTTTTATTTTTTTTTTTTCAATTTTTAATTTTATATTAGATGGATTTAAATATTCAAATGTAAAGTATATTAAAATGTTACAGTTATTAACTAAAAATTTTATTATTTTTACATTATCTATTATAATTGTTTATTTTTTTATAAAATTTTGTATATATAACATAAATATTATTTATTGTGAAGGTACAGGTAGGGTTTATGATATTCCAACTACTAGTACTAACAATAAATCAAATAATGTGACTATTGCAACTAGTCTAATCCTTGATGCGAAAACTGGTCAAATGATTGGTCAAGCTGCGAATACAGCTGCAACTGGTTTAGGATTAGGAGCTTCAATGGGTGCTACAGCTTCTGCTGTAGCAACAGCTATAGCTAAATCTCCCATATCTCCTGTCCAAAAAACTGCATTAACTTTAATAGGGGCTGCTGGTGGAGCAATTTTACATACTGGAACTATTGCAGTTAATCAAGCTATTTTAAATCAATCTGCAAATGATGGTATAAATAGTCCAAGTCCAGAATTTAGTCCAGGAAGTCCAAATGATACGTTAATGGAAAATCCAGTGGAAGTCCTATTGGGTTCAATATTAATATTAGACATAATATCTATAATTTTACTGTTTTATCTGACAATAATTTTAATTTCTAGATTATTAATAAATAATCCTTCATTATTATTTAAATTGATAGATAAAATTACTCCTGAGTCTTATAATCAAAAAACTAAAGATTTTACAATAAAAATATTAAATTATCTTTCAAAAAGTAATTTATTTACTATAGGATTTATTCTTATTTTATTGTTTGTATTTAACATAGGATCATTTTATTTACTTACTTTACTTGTAGAAAATTTTACTACTATTTGCAAAGTTTATTTAAAAATTAATTAATAGTTAATAATTTTAATTATTTTATTATATATTTTTAAAATTAAATTAATCCCCTTATTCAAATTTACCTGAGCTAGTCTAAAAAAAAAATTAAATTAATCCCCTTATTCAAATTTACCTAAGCTAATCTTAAAAAAAAATTTAAAAGATTGAAATAAGGGTCTAGGCTTATTCTGGGTCCATTTCATTTATATGTTGAACCCCTCGACTTTGCACCGGTGCTATATTATCAATATCCCAAAGGCAACAGAAAGGGACGGTCTAACGAAATCATACCCCTCCTTATTTTTATAATTAAGTCAAATTTTTATTTAAATTAAACGATTTTTATTTGTGCGCCCAAAGGGAATGAGGACAGGGCGATCTTCAAATTGAGCATCCCACTGCTGCAAATTAATTCCCTTTTCTCATTGGTGTGTGGTCTTTTTTCTTTGGAGCACGAATAAATGGCAAAGCCTACTCTATAGTGATCGTCTACGAAAGGACTTTGCACTCTGGCCTTTGTAGAAACAAAATAGATAAATTACTAATTGATTTTAATTTAATATTTTAAAAATTTAGTGTAAGGTACGATAATCCTTAATTGAAAAGTAAATTACATAAAAGAATATAATTGTAAAAATTTTACTAGAATAATTCATTTTATGATTCAGTTAACTGTTAATAGGTTAATTAAATTTAAGGGTCGTCACTGAACATCTTGAACAGTCCATTTTAAATTAGGTTTACATATAGGGGAAATCCGATAACTGGTTAATCAGTTGTACTTGCACTACAATAATGACAGTTCGAGTCTGTCTTTCTCCAAAATTTAATTTATTTATTCTAAATATACTTAAAAATTTTTAAGTTAAACAAATAGTTAATTAGTTTTAGAAGTGTTACAAATAAAATTTTGTATTTTTTTACGGGCGTGCTCGAAGAGCAGGAGTATTAATAAGCCATACCTATGGTGAGGGCAGTGATTATATTAATAATATTTTAAATTTTACTAATTTTTTGATCTTTGGTATTTTGAAGGCCACCCTGGCCTATTCACAGAGTGTGGTGCTCTAGACTCCTAAACCAAAGGGTAGACTGCTCTCTGCAAATACCTTTGGGCCTTCGTTGTCGTGCAGTCTACCCAAAGGGTAGAGCACCACCGTCCACTCAAATTAAAAATTTCAGATTGGTGTAAGAGAGTGTAGTATAATCGTAGTATCATGATCTCCAAAATCATTGGTAGGCGTTCAATTCGCCTCACTCTTGTTCGAACAAAACATAGTTATAGTGTAAATTATATTTGGGAAAATATTTGAGTATATTTATTTGAGATTTTATGAAATATCTTAATTAAATTTCTATTGTAGAATATAATTAATAATAGAATATTTTTATTTGATAATTTTTGAATTTCAAGTAAGTATTTTAGCGGGGGGGGGGGCTGTGCGGCCGTCCCGTTCCAGTATTTAAAATATTTAAATTATTTTTAATGATCTAAATTCTTTTTTTTGTCCCCGGTGTTTGAAGAGCGAGGCAGGGAAAAATATACGCCTGCAAAGTCTTCGAGCAACGACACAAATTTATTTACAAATAAAAAAAAACAAAGGGGAGGCCGCCCACTCTACTAGCCTTAAGGTCTTCGTATGTTTTCAAGGAAGCCTTCACCTAGCCTTAGTGCTCATTTCTCTTAGAGCGTCAAAGGTGATAAAAGCACGGTTGGCTAAAGGTCGAATAGAATAGCGGGCCTGGGCGGTGGAGCACTAGGCTTCTAAATAGAGTCCAACCGAAGGGTAGTGCTCTATGCCCTGCCCGCGCCCACACCTAAATAAATTTTCATAGATTAAAACGTTTTCTTAATCCTACAGAAAAAATTTAATCTTTTTTTTTAATTTACAAATAATATTTATTTTCGTTAATAAATATAAGTTTAGATTAGAAATTTGTAGTTTAGATGAAGGATTCTATCTTTATTACTTAATAAATCAAAAATCTTAGTTTAAGATAATTACCCTTTATCTTGATTATTTTGTAATATAAAAAAATTTACAAATAAAACAATTAAAAATTAAATATTTAAACAATTTTTCATAACCCAAAGTCGGTATAGTATATTATTTTTTTAAAAAACGAAAAATTTTTTTTTTTCAGCCATCCATTATTAACTAACTAGACCAGGCGAAGCCTCACCTTCGGTTGGATTAAAATTAGCCTAGTGAAACTTGGATTTGGGTTGAATAAATAATACAATTGTTTTTTTAAACTAAAAATTTTAAAATATTCCGCATATTGTATAATGCAAACTTATTAACATGAAATATTTTTTATGTGTAGTATATTTATATTATATATATTTAAATAATTCATATTTTTTAAAACCGAGGTAAGAATATTATATATGTTTACATATTTTATATTTTTATTAGACGTATTAAGAATCCTTTAAATTATCACGTTAATAAGCGGCTACGGCCACCTACTTTTTTTAAACTTACAATGACAATGATTAAAACAACTTTTGCACATTCTTGTGTTCTCTTTACTAATAAAAATATTTCATATCTCACTAATACAAATATTAGATCTTTCCATAGTACAATAAATTTACTGTCCAATAATGATGAAAATAATAAATTTAATGAATTATTAGCAAAATTTTCAAATTTAAAAACACCTACTAATAAACAAGAAACATTTAAAGCTACAAATCCGGAAGAAATAAGTAAAAATTTTGATAGTTTAGCAAAAAAAAATAATTTAAATTTAGAAGAAAAAAATCAAGAAATTGATTCACAGAATAACTCTATGGATAATTTCCAAATGTTTATACCTTTCATGAAATCAAATAAAAAAATATTAAAAAATAATAAACTTTTAATATCATTAGTAGTTTTATTAATTTTTATTTTTATGTTAGATTATAAATATTATTTAGAAATTTTAAATAATTATTATTATTTAATTTATGTTTTATTGGTTTATTATTTATATATTCTGATTGATGTTATTTTTGAAATTTATATTGTAATACAATTACAATTAAATAAAAAATCTGAATTATATAAAATGTTGCCTTCAATATTTAATAACAAAATTAAAAAATATGAAGAACTTGTCAAAATCCATAACCAAATAAATATAAGTTATACAAATTATTTATTTGGTTATCTATTTGTAATTATTTTCATTATTGTTATTTTAATTATTATTCTATTAATTATTTAAATATATAAATTTATATATTACTATTCTTGGTTTTTGTGTTTTTCAAATTAAATGTTGTTACATATTTCTAATTAAAAAAATTTAAGGGTCTTTACCGTATATGGTAAAAAATAAAAAGGCCTAATAATATTAAGAATTTTCTGCTGGTCAAGGGTACTAAGCAAAACTGACTTAAAACCCTTCTAAACCTAGACACTATCATTTTTATATTAGATTTTATCATCTTTTGGTTTTAAATTTTATAAATACTCGAAGGACCTAACAATAATATTTTATTTAAAATTTATATTATTAACAAGGGGCAGCCGGCCACCCTTGCTCGAATAGCAGGTCAGTATTAGATTTAAAAATTTCAGTGATTAACATTATTTAAATTACTGATCTAATTTTAATTTTTTATATAAATATTTCATCTATAATAAATTAATTTAACCCCTTTTGATTGTTAACAGTAATTTAATTTATATTTTAAATAGTTAATTAAATTTGACATTTAAATTATTTGCATTGTTAACTTAATTAGGCGTATTTTTAATAAAATAATAGGATTTTTAAATTTAAAAAGCTCAATATACTTAAACCCCACACAATAATTTTGTTTTAATTAATTAAAAAAAAGAACAAAAAATGTTTTGCAATTTTTATAATTGGGCTATCCTGTACCACGTAATTTAAAATAAAGGCCGTTTTAATTTACTGCATTACTCTACTTGGCGTAGCCTTGGTCTACCGGGCCATGTTGTACATCCGCCTTTAATATTCTTAAGGGTTTAATAAATAAAAGAGATAACATAGTATAACAACTCTACGTTAATGTATCGTTCTATGTAGGGTCTCAAGACACACCTTCCCATTTCACAAGGGGCGGTGGTGCACTGCACGAAGTGCCTGCTCTATGGCCGGTGGGCGGCTGCCCGCATTATAATTATTCTCGAATTAAAATATTTATTTTACCTATACCATAAAAGCAAAATAATCTAGACAAAGCCTACCCTTTGAATGGATTTAAATACAATTTTATGCAAATTAAGATCTAAGGCATAATCGTAGAAATGTAGGCAAGGCAGCTAAGCTCTACAACTTAATTTCTTTGCACCATCGTCGAATCATCGGTAAACTAAGCTCTTCAGGTATTCTGATCATAAAGTTATATTTAAAAAACGGAAGACCACCTAAACAGTCAATATAAAAATATAAATACAAATAAATAAAAAATAATGGCGAGTATGCCGAAATTGGTAGCCGGGTGGGTCTTAGGAACTCATGATGAAAATCTTAAGAGTTCAAGTCTCTTTACTCGTAAAATGGGCGGGCGGCCGCCCCTTGTATTGTATTTTATTTCTATATAAAAATATAAAAATAATAAGTATTATTTAAAATTAATTTTAGAATTTATTTAGGGTGGACTAACAATGTGAACCCTACCCCAGAGGATTTATGCTGACACCCATAAGTCAGGAAAATAAAAGTACTTTATCACTCAACCCTGCCTTGACAGCCCTTCCGCCATGTCAATACCACAAAATTTTGTTAGTAAATTTAAGCCTCTTTTTAAAAGGTAAGATTAGTTTAATTGGTAAAATGACGTTTTGTGGCGACGATGTTCAGAGTTCAAATCTCTGATTTTACCCTATTATTTATAACACTTTTGTTCTGGGCTCCTGCAAAGTCTACGAGTGGGATTTTTAAGGGCGAAGAGGAATGCCCAACGAATAGCACCCATACAATTATTTAAGGATTTATCAATATTTTGTTTATAAAAATAATTGAAAATGTCAAGTGAGGGTACTAATAAGAATATAACAATTACTAGTGTTTATTTTAAATTTTCTCATTAAAAAAATTAGATTAATTTAATATTGTTATAAAAAAAAGGGGGCCGTTTATTATAATTTATGCCCTATGGGCGGGCGGCCGCCCCTTAAAAATCCCTTTGGGTGGGCCGGGCAGCCGGCCACCGCCCCTTGGTATATTATATTTTTTTTATTTAATAGTTTCACATTAATTTGTTGTTATTAAGAACTTTTATTTTTTGTTGATATTCGCCACAATAATACACAAATAATCTAAGGTTAAGCTAAGGTGCATGCTCATTACCTTTTAATTTTTGCCATTCGGAGGATTATTATACCTGATTACAATCTTTTTTTTAACTCTTAAGACAGGTAAGGTAAACCCTATACTTTTTAAATTTGTCTACGTATCCTACGAATGAGCTTATGAATTTAAAGGGTTATAATTTACTCTTCTATAACAAATATTAGAATAATGATATCAATTCCTTAAAATTTCATTAAAAAAATAGTATATTAAGGGTTATTAACCATACAAAAATAGTAATATAAATAAAATTAAATTATTAATTATATTAAGGGTCGGCTCTCACTTTCCTTATTTCATTAGAATATTCTCTTTTCATTGTAGCAGGCCTATTAAATTATAAATTTAAACTATTTTTTATATTAACCCTTTAAATAAATAATAGGATTAAAAAATTAGGGCTGGGCAGTAGGCAGTGGGCAGCCGGCCGGCCCGGGCCGGGCCACCATTTTTTCAAATTAATTTCATTTTATTTAGATTTAGTTCTTATTATTAGGATCTTGCATTGTGAAAACTTAGGGGCATATTGGCTAAGAGATGATTTTTATATCAATTTTAACTTTAATAGTGGCTAAGGCCCTACCGTTTATAAATAGTAGAGTAGATGCTGTGTGTTTCACAAGAATAGCATCTTTAGTTTTCCTATTCTCAAGTATATTAAGTTTTAACTCTTTATATTTTGATTGAATAGGAAGTGGTTTAGGTTTATTCAATGGGTTATTTCATATTACACTAATTAGTCAATTAATGGAAGTATTTTTATTAATTATAGCTTCTTTCATTTTAATAGCTTGGCCTTTAGTCACCAAATTCGAATTAAATAATGACAGTGGAAGTAAAGGAATAAAATATTCTACTGATTATTCTTTAATTGTTTTATTTAGTACTTTAGGTTCTTGTTTATTAGTTTCTAGTTCTGATTTAATTTCTATTTATTTAAGTATTGAATTACAATCTTTTGGATTATACATTTTATCTACTTTATATAGAGATTCAGAATCTTCTACTAGTGCAGGTTTAAAATATTTCTTATTAGGTGGTTTATCCTCTTGTTTTATTTTATTAGGTGCAGGTATTATTTATTCTTACAGTGGATTAACTAATTTAGAAGCATTATATTCTTTAATTTCAGTTTCTGAATTTAATTTTGTAATTCAAGGTATTAGTTTAGGTTTTATTATTATTTTTATAGGTTTTTTATTCAAAATTGCTGCAGCTCCATTACATAATTGGTCTCCTGATGTTTATGATGATGTACCAACTATTGTCACTATTTGGTTAACTATTATGCCTAAAATAGCAATTTTAACTTTATTACTTGAATTACATACTCAAATTTATTTTGTGTTACCTATAGATTTTCAATTTTCAGAATATTTTAATTTAGGGGCAGCTGTCCAGGCCCAGGATTTAAATAATAATATTTTTCAGATTAATTCTTTAATTATAGGTGATAATATTAGTAATTTATTATTAATTAGTTCTTTATTATCTTTAATTATTGGAACTATTGTAGGTTTAAGTCAAACCAAAATTAAAAGATTATTAGCTTATAGTACAATTAGTCATATTGGATTTATTTTATTAGCTTTAGCTATTAATAGTGAACAATCTATTGATTCTTTCATTTTTTATATTATACAATATAGTATAACTAATTTAAATATTTTTTTAATTATTATAGCTTTAAGTTATGTAATGTTAATTGTACCTTCTGGTAAAAAAATGAATTCTAATAATATAAATAATATCTTAGATATAAAATATATTAATGATTTAAAAGGACAATTTTTTAATAATCCTATATTAAGTTTATGTTTAGCTATTTGTTTATTTTCTATGGCAGGTATTCCGCCTTTAATGGGATTCTTCTCTAAACAATTTGTATTATACTCAGCATTACAAAATGGTTATAATTTTATAAGTATAATCGCTATAATATCTAGTGTGATAAGTGCATCCTATTATTTAAAAATTATTAAAGTATTACACACTGAAACATTAGATAATCAAAGTGAAACTATAATTGATTTAACAAGAATAAATATTAATAGTGGTCAGTCGACCGCAATATTATTAACAAATTTCCATAGTTATTTAATATCAACTTTCACATTATCAATATTATTATTTATTTTAAAACCTTCTTTAATTTTAAATAGTACACAGTTACTTTCTTTATCTTTATTTTATAATTAATGAATAATTTAATTTTTTTATTTATTTTTGTACCTATATTAGCTGCTATATTACTATTTTTAAATGTTCTATTAGCTGTTCATAGACCTGATGAATCTAAAGTAAGTAGTTATGAATGTGGATTCCAAACTATAGCTGAACAAACAAGAAGTACTTTCCAAATTCATTTCTATATTGTAGCTATGCTATTCTTAATATTTGATCTTGAAATATTATTATTATTCCCAATAGGTGTTACTTTATATCAAGTAAGTATTTTTGGATTCTCTATAGCAATAATATTCTTCATAATATTAACAATAGGATTTGTATTAGAAATTGGATCTGGTGCTATAGCTTTAACTAATTTTAATTCAGAAATTAATGATAAAAACATTAATTAATTTAACCCCTTCTTTTTTTTGATTACCTTACTTATTTATATATTTTTAAATTTAAGCTAAGAATCTCTAGTGTGTTTCCGCATGTTCAGCTCTTAGAATTAGGCCACCAAGGCTCAGCTTTGCCCGCTTTATGACTTTGCACACCTCTAAGGGATTTTGCTGACGGTGGTGCTCTCTAAACATTCTTTGATTGAGGGCGACGGTGCACATCCCTAGGCAGAGCCAACCAAAGGGTGCTGGTAGTGCACGGCTTCCCGACCCTCTCTTTTGACGAAGCCTAGAGCTGAAATGGCCTTCGGGTGGGTAATCCTAAAAGAGGGCCCAGAGCGCTCTTCTATTTTGGTAAGTAATCACAGATTACGAGCACTCGCCCTGATTTATAATACCTTTTTTTTTAATTATAATAATTAAATTTTGCCCCGTTAATACCAGTACAAAGGAGGTGTGTCATTAAGGGCAGATAAGGTTAGTTAATTTAACTAACAGAATTATTTTTTAATTTGTAAGGGGCCGGGCAGCCGGCCACCGCCCACTTTCCTTAGTTCAATTTAAATTTAGATTGGCCAAGATTTTTAATTTAATAAAGTTTTTTTTTTTAAGAAAAGAATAAAGAATTTTAAATAAGAAATGTTTATATTTTTTCAACATATAAGGGCCTATAATTTAAGCGTAGAATAATTTCTATTTTAAATTAGAAATTTGTAGAAGTTCAAATCTTCTTAGGCTTTATCAATTTTTATAGTTATAGTGTCTAAAATACTTAAATTTTTTAATTAAGTATTATTTGGTATACAGTTTAATTGTAGAATGTTTTAATATTGATTTCGTCAAGAATTATAGTGGTAAAAGGCCTTGAACTCAAAACCTTTGTCAATATACACAATATAGGAATAATAAAATTCGTCCTAGCCTACCACTTTATTTAAATTATTCTTATTATCAATTTGAAATTAATAAAAAAAAAATAATTATAACAAAAATAGTGGTATCTAATGCCTATTCGATATTGAATCCTTTAATGATCGTATTTAAATATAAAAAATTTTTATTAAATTTCACTAACTATTAAAATAAGGGGCGGTGGCCGGCTGCCCGGCCCAGCATTTAATTAATACCTTTTTATAAATTAAAGACTTATAAATATATTCAGTCTTACTTTAATTTTTAATTTTAAATTTTCACAAATCTTTTATTTCTTATCGAATATTTAAATTTATAGTATTTACTTTTTATTTTTTTAACTATAAGTAAACTAATTAACAAAAAAAGATAATGCTGATGTACTCATTATGTATAATATAAATTATCTTTAAATTTTAGATTAATTATTAATTAAATTAATTATTTTTATAGTTTTAGATTAATTCATTACTAGTATAATATTATTTATTTAATGTATCGATTAAGAATAATAAGTGTCTGTATATAATATACAGTTATCATTAATAAATGTAAATATAAATTTTATATTATTTTTTATTTTTATGGGCAGTGGGCAGCCGCCCGGCCCAGTGAATTTTTGTTATAGTATATTTATAATTTTATCTTGTATATTTTAATTATATTTATTTTATAATATTTACTCTTTTGTGCTAGAATAGTTTTAATAGGTGCTATAATAGCACTAAGCCTTATTAAATTTTAAATAAAAATATTAGATTTATTATTAGACTAATAATTTAGTAAATAATTAAAAAGATCACAAAATTAGTGACAGTATAAAAAAAAAGATAAAAATTAAATATATAAATTAAATTATATATAATCTAATGATATTTAAAAAATATTTTTAATGAATCATGATAAACACTAATTTTTTGTTCTCAATGTTAAGTTTATTACTTAATTTAATTGATGTTTTAACTGTTATTTTACCAGTTTTATTAGCTGTGGCTTTTATGACTATTATTGAAAGAAAACAATTAGCTGCTCATCAAAGAAGAGTAGGACCTAATACTGTAGGTTACTATGGGATATTGCAACCTTTTGCTGATGCTTTAAAATTAATTCTTAAAGAAACTATTATACCTTCTCAATCTAATAAAGTATTATTTTATCTAGCTCCAGTATCAACTTTAGTTTTCAGTTTATTAGGATGAGGAATAATACCTTTTGGACAAGGTTTAGTATTATCAGATTTTTCATTAGGTATTATTTATACTTTAGCTTTATCTTCTTTAGGAGTTTATGGTGTATTATTAGCAGGTTGGTCAGCTAATTCTAAATATGCCTTTTTAGGTTCATTAAGATCAACAGCAGCAATGATATCTTATGAATTAATATTAAGTAGTGCCATATTAATAATAATATTAATAACAGGATCTTTAAATTTCACTACAATAATTGAAATACAACAATCTATCTGGTTTATTGTACCTTTATTACCTGTTTTTATTTTTTATTTTATTAGTATATTAGCTGAAACATCTAGAACTCCATTTGATTTACAAGAGGCTAAACTATAACTATTAAAAAGATTTGGCCTCTAAAAAGTTTAGCTATATGCTGGAAATACCTAAAGCTTTAAGTACTTTTTTTTATATTAAAAATATTAAATTTTATATTTATGTCTATAAATGTAATATATAAATTAAGTCAAAATCTTAAAAATATAATAATGGTTAATCAGCAGGAAAATAAATAATAATAATTATTAATTAGTGGCCGCCCAAAGGGCAGGCCCGGTGCTCTTCCCTAGGCCCAACCAAAGGGTGCGGGTGGAGCTCAGCCGGCCGGGCGTCTGCCCGGGCAGCTGCCCACCGCCCGGAAAAAAAAATAAATTATTAAAATAAAAATATTCCTCAGAGACTACATGCAAACATTAAATTATTTACTTTCATTTCAAATATTTAATATGAAATAGTCCAACTTTAATTAAAAATTTAAAGATTAAAAAAAGTTTAGTGCTCCGCCCAGAGAATATTGCAAAATCTACGGTAAATTCGCAGGCCTTTAGTATAGTTTATTTATTAATATAAACAAATTTGTTGTTTTTTTTTCTAACATTAACAATATTATTTAATATTTTTATTTTAAAATCTATTTTTTTCTGTATTTAGTATATATTATATAAGTGAATTTTTTTATTTATTTTTAATTTGGTAAATTAATATGAATTATTAAAATAGTAAATAAAATATTTTTGAAATAATTTTTACAAATTAATATATGTTGTATAATATATAAAATAAAAATTTTTTATAATTAAATTAAAACTTTTGTATTATTAATAAAATATAAAATTTTTATATATTAAAGATTATAAATAGTATCAAAAATATTGATTAATAAATTAAATGTGTCACAATTTTTCAAACCCTATTATTATTTATTTAAAAACAAATATTTATTAAAAAGTTTATGAAAATTTATATAGTAGTAGTTTGAATTAAATAATTAAATAAATAAAGAATAAAATTAAAGTTTAAAATTAAGACAATATATTCAATGTAAGAAAAAAATACTCCTCTGGTCATTTTCTGGGCTAGGTTTTGCCAGCTCTAACCAAAGAGTAGTGCTTCACCTTTGGTTAGAGCGGATAATTATACCTAAGGGTATCACTGCAAAGTCTACGTTGACCGTAGGTCATTTCTAGCTTCCTTAAGAGCCCATTTCTGCAAAGTCTTCGAGCACTAGCTTAATAATTCGGAGTAAGACTAGCCTTCGGCCCTTATATGAAAAATGAATTCAGCAATAGCAGTGAAGCCTACCCTAAATATATTTTTAATTATTAAAATTTATAATTAATCTTTTTTTTTATTGGAATCTGAATTAGTAGCTGGTTTCTTCACTGAACATTCTTCTGTTCCTTTTGTTTTCTTCTTTTTAGGAGAATATTCTTCTATTGTTTTATTTAGTTGTATAACTGCAATATTATTTTTAGGTGGCTATAATTTACCTGAATTATTTATTAATGATACAATTATTAATCTTCAAGCTTTCATTTTAGGTATTAAAACATGTATTTTCTGTTTTTTCTTTGTTTGGTATAGAGCTACTTTACCTAGATTAAGATATGATCAATTAATTGACTTATGCTGGTTAAATTTATTACCAGTTTGTGTGGCATTTATCATATTAGTACCTAGTATCTTAATTTGTTTTGATATTGCACCTTATTAATATTTTAATAAAATTTAAATATTTATTTGAAAATTCTTATTATTAAGTCAACAAAATAAATTATTTTTATTTTTTGTTTTTATTATTTTTAATATAAATAAATTATATTAATTTTATTTTTATACCGTCTGGGGCCTTTATAATTTATTGGTCTAGATTAAAGAATCAGATTAATTAAGCAGGTGGTCTTATTTATTCAGGCCAGTAAAATACTGTTTATAAATAAGTGTCAATCTATTTTTTTATAGGCAAAGCCTAGGTTGTGTCAAGAGCGCGGGTTGGAGTCTTAAAAAGTATAGGGCGGCCACCCGTCCTGCTTTACGAGCACCCCTTATTTTCGATTAAATTGATAAATTTTAAAACAAGGGCCGGTGGCCGGCTGCCCGGCCCACCATTTATATTTTAATTTATATTTGTAAATTTTATGTTTATATTTAATTAAAAAAAAAAAAGATTTATAATTCAATCTTTGTGGGTTGGCTTTCAAAAATACAACTTCAAAATGAGTGGGCAGCGGGCGGCTGCCCGGCCCGCCCTTTTTTAATATTCTTAATTTGCAGAGTTGATAAAAATTTTAGTTTATTTAAGTAAACAAAAATACACATTATAATATTAATAATTCCTAAAATAATTTTAAAATCCCCCTTAGCTTTTGTTATATTATTTATTAAATAAATTTATTTTTTTGATCTTTACTTAATACTAATATATTTTTAAAAAAAAAAATTTTTTTTTCTAATTTACGTTACTAACTATTCACACGAGCGCTTTCCAATTAATCGAGCCTCACCATTGGCCAAACTTCCGGCCTTAGGCCGCTGCAAAAACAAAAGTATACACCTTCGCTAACTAAAGGGAAATAATACCCAAATGTGCCCGACCTGGCAGAATAATATTTCAGTTTATAAATCTGGTCTTAAAACTTTTTTAATAACAAAAAAAATCTTACGTTAAAAATATTTTTATAAATAAAAATTTAAATCTAAAAGTATCGATGACAATATTGTTATAACATCAAAAATTATATAAAAAGTATTTTAAAGGGGTTATTAAGAATAACTAATGCAAATTTATAAAAAAGGAGGGTTTAACCCAAATGCTTCAAGAATATTAAAAATTTTAGAGTGGCCGGGCATTCGCCCTAAACTTTATTTTTTTTATATTTAGATTTTGAAAAAATTAATTTATTTAATTTTATAGCAATCCTAAGGAAAACCTTATTTATTTTAATACTTCCTGAAGTAAAACATTTTATTAAGGAAAGGAAAGGAAATCAACCGAGACTCCGAAAGTAATGGTGAGTGAAATCGGATTAGCCTAAGACTAAGATTTAAATCTAAATAAAAAATTTATTTTTTTAATCAATAAAATTATAAAATATAAAATTTATCAAATTATTGAACTAGAAAGGTTAATAACTAAAGTCCTGTGGATTTAAAAATTAGTTCTAATAATAAAAAATATTCCATTTTTAATGGTAAAATTATTAAAGTACAATGAGAGAAAACTTGTTGGAAAATAGGGGAACCATCCTCTAAGGCTAAGTATTATAAATTTAGCGATAGTGAAAAAGTACTGTAAAGGAAAGTTTGAAAAGCAAGTAAAATACTTTATAAGTGAATTAATTAAAAAATAATTATTACTTATATTAGGTGAAATAGAAATTGAATTAGTCACTCTATAAGCAGTTGAAATTCTTATTAAAGAATAACAGCGTACCTTTTGCATAATGGGTCAGCAAGTTAATAGGAGTAGCAAGGTTAAAAGCCCTAGCGAAAGCGACTGGACTATATAATTATTTGAATTTTTTAATCCAATTATTTAAATTTAGTGATGGATAAGTTACTCCTATTAGACCCGAAGCCAGGTGATCTTACCAAGACCAGATTATAATGGATCGAACGGATGAATGTTGCAATATTCCCCGATGAGTTTTGGTAAGCGGTGAAATGCCAATCTGACCTGGTGATAGCTGGTTTTCTACCGAAACATATTTAAGTATGACGTCTACATAAGATTTATGGAGGTACAGCACGGCAATTCCCAGCAAATATTAGGTATTATATGAATATATTATAATTAAATCTTTTATACGCTTAGGATGCGGGGACGTAGAAAATCTTACCTTTGGAAGTGAATCTCGGAATTACATAAATTGATGGTAGATATTCAGACTATTCATGCTAAGTTGAATAGTCAAGACGGAAACAGCCGAGAACACTGATCAAGGTCCCAAATGATTGTTAAGTGAAAATAAGGTCGTAACATAATCGAATACAGCTGTGAAGTGAGCTTGGTAGTTGCTACTTATAATGATCGTCGTAACAACGCATCAGCAGTTTTTTAGATAGTAGCGCCGAAAATTTAACGGGTCTAAACAATCAACCGATATCGTGTTGTCTTAGAATAATTATTTTATTTTTATTTTTTATTAATATTTATTATTCTATTTCTAGGTAGTAGAACACTCAGTCTAACTTAATATAAAACAGTGTTTCATTGTTTTTAAGAAACTGAAGAGAGAATGCTGACATGAGTAACGTAAAAAGAAGTTATAATACTTCTCGCCGAATACGAAAGGTTTTCAATTTAAAAGTTAATCTGCTTTGAATTAATGCGGCCTCTAAGGACCAAAACCAAAGTTTTGGCTGATGAGTATTTAATAGAAAGTCACTATAATTAGTAGACCAGGAAATAAATATTAAAAAACGACCGTACCTTAAACCGACACAGGTTCGTAGGTAGAGTATACTAAGGCGTAGAGCTAAAAGTTGTTAAGGAACTCGGCAAGATAACTTCATAAGTTTGACGACAAGAAGTGCCGCATATTAATTATAAGGAATCAATTTTAAATTTTAAAGTTGAATAAAAACTTATTTTTATAAGGCGGTGACACATAATCGGAGGCCCCGACTGTTTACTAAAAACACAAATCTGAGCAATCATTAATATGATAGTATTCAGGTTGAAATTTGCCCGATGCCATTAATATAAAAAAGGTCATGGGAAAACTGTGACTGATTGAAAGTCTGGTTAATAGCGGTCGGTTAAGGCCGCGTGTATTACTAAAATTATACTTTTTAATTGTAGTATTTACACTATTCACTGTATGCTAGAAACCTTTAATAATTTATTACTAATATAACCAAGGGGCAGCCGCCCACCCGAAGGGCGCAGGTTGTAAAGTCAAAACATAAATTATGAACTATAAAAAGGCAATTAGCAGGTAATAAATATATATTTATTTAAATATATTTAACCTCAACGACTACACGTGAAGTAAAAATATATAGTCTAATATTAAAAGACATAATACTGAAAAAGGAACAGTATTTTAGGTAAGTATACCTTTTGATTAAATTTTAAGTAACTAGAGAGTTTATTGGTTTAACTCGGTAAAACCCCTTAGTCACTAGGAGGGCTAGCCCCCCAGACCTAGTTAAAATAGTGAAAATAAAATAAAATCTACAAAACCTAACAAAACAAACAAATATTAATTAAAGCTACAAAAACATTTATTACAAAAAACCAAAATCATAACATTATTAATAACAATAATTTAATAATAAAAAGTATTATTTTTATAAGAAATATTTCTAGAGGTTTACCTAAAATAACTCAAAATCCTGTAATAAGATATGAAAATGCAGAAGAACAAAAAAGTTTAATATTTAAAGAAAATATTAATAAATCTTTTGTATATAAATGAACTAATAAAATTAATGGGAAAGAGTATTTAGGTAGTACAACGAATTCTAAAAAAAGATTATCTACATATTATAATATAAAAAGCTTACAAAGAGTTGATATGCCAATTTATAAAGCAATTTTAAAATACGGACATAAAAATTTTATTTTTGATATAATCGAATACTGTGAACCCTTTGAAGCAATTCAAAGAGAACAATATTATTTAGACAATTTCGATTTTTATTATAATGTTTTAGAAAAAGCTAATTCACTATTAGGTTATAAACATACAAATAAAACGCTAGATAAGCTAAAAGGTAGAACTAATTTACTTGGTTATAAGCATACTCCAGAAACAAAAATTAAATTAAGAAAATATCAAACTAATAAAAAACATTCTGAAGAAGCTTTAGAAAAAATGAGAGATCTTTGAATAGAAAGAAAATTAAAATCCAAAAATATGGAGGGACAGTCTTTAAAAAATGAGACACAAATAAAGGCTAAAAAAAAAATAAAAGGAAAATTAGTTGTAGTGACAAATATTGAAACTAAAATATCAATTGAATACATTTCTATAAGTGAAGCAGCTTCAGCTCTTAATATGACTCGAATAACTTTACGATCTTATATTAAAAATAAGACATTAGTTAAAATATTAAAACAAGGGGCGGTGGCCGGCTGCCCGGCCCGCCCTTTCGATAATAGTGTCTCGAAAGAAAATTTTATAGTCACTCTAAAGGATAATAATTAAGAAATCTTGCTCTTTGCAAATGAAATGCTAGTAAAATTTTATTTTTGTTTAATATTTTTACTTCGTGATCTTTTTATAGTCAATTTTTGTAACCCTTAAACTTATTTTTATAAGTTAATAACAAAATATAATTGTAAACTAAAAAACGAACCCCCTTACTTGCTTTAGTTGAAAGTATGCACAAATAAAAATTTTAAAGGTAGGTGTAGTCTTAGCTTTAATTAAATTTAAATATTTTGTTTTATGTTCTTTTTTTATATATGCTTAACTATGAGGATCCTAAGGTAGCGAAATAAGTTGGCCATTAAATGTGGTCCGGTATCAATAATGTAACGATGGTCTCACTGTCTCTACAACTTGCTCAGTGAAATTGAATTACGCGTGCAGATGCGCGTTTACCTCCAGGGGGACGGGAAGACCCTATGCAGCTTTACTGTAGTTAGTTATCACAGGGATCTAGAACAATCTAATTTTATAGCGAATAGGGAAGTCGATAGACAAATAGTGGAAACCTTAGAGATTAGGTTGGGTTCATGTTTACCTTATTATTAACAAAAAAGGGAGAGTTGACTAATTGGCAGTTTGACTGGGGCGGTCGTCTTTAATAGAGTAGCAAAGTACATCCAAATATATCAAACAAACTTTAATATCGTAAGATATCTAACAAAAAACTAAACACTCGAATTATTTGATTTCTCACTCTAGTTTAAATCATTTTTATATTAATATTTTTTATTTTTATAATTTTTATTTTTATTAGTTTAGAGTCTTTAATTGGGGCTTAGTATTATAAATAATTTATTTTAAATTTATATTTATTTTATTTTATTTAAAAACTTATCTTTAAAAAATATTTATATTTTTTTATTCTTAAAAGGTATAGCTAGAAATTGAATGGAGATCAATCAACCAGTGGAGGGTTGCGGAGAGCTCAATAGCGGAAAGCATGCTTAACTGAAAGACTTAACAGTCGCACAGATACGTAAGTAGGGTATAGTGACCCCTCGCTATAATATGGAATAGACGGGGATCAATTGATAAAAGTTACGCTAGGGATAACAGGTTAATCGCCTACGAGAGTACAAATTGGCTAGGCGGTTTGACACCTTAAATTAAAAAAGCCTTAATTTATTTAAATTTATTTTTATAAATATGTAGTGTTAATTTTAAAATTAATAATTAATTAGTATTAATTATATTGATGTCTTATTGAAGGCTAAATTATGAATAATAAAATATTTAAATTTTAGGTCTTCAAATTCAGAATACTGCAACAACTCTAAGAGCATTAAATTGTAAAATTTCTATTTCAATTAATCTTGTAAATTATTTTACCTATGTATTTGTAAGTCTGCTGCTAACAACTTTAAATATAAAAATTTTTATACTTTATAAAATTTAAAATGAAAATGAATAATAACCAAAGTGACACATTATTACAACTTAAGCTCATTCAAAATGATACTTTTTTAACTCAGATTGAAAAAGATATAATAGTTGGAACAATTTTAGGTGATGGACATATTTTTAATAGTGGGCGAGGGGCGATATCTCTAAATACAGATAAGACCCTCATTGTTAATAATAAATTTCAATTAAGTTACGATTATGCTAATAAAACTTATGCGGAATTTGTTTTTGAAGGTTTAAAAAAACTTATTGTTAAAAAGTTTCCTAATATCTACAAAAGATTAGACCATAGATATAATAAAGAACGAACATCTTATAGTTTTACAACCAAAAGTTTTGAATCTCTCATTCCATTTGGTAGATTATTTCTAAAACCTTACTTTGTGGAAAATAAAGGTAAATATTATTATCTTAAAGTTCTTCCTGATTTTAATACTCTTTATGAATTAATAACTCCTAGAGCTTTAGCTTATTGAATAATGGATGATGGTAGTTCTGTTAAAGGAGGCGGTATAACATTATGTACTGATAATTTTACTGAAGAAGAAGTACAATTACTTAAAACTGTATTAGAAAAAAAATATCAGTTTACTTGCACTATTCATAAAAAAAAAGCTACAAATAAAAAATTAATTTTATCTAATGATAATGAATCTAAAGATTTCTAAAATGAAGTTAGAAGAATATATTACAGAATATATATATTAGGTAAATATTCACCTTTATTGTATAATTTAGTTTCAGAATATATGTGTCCAGATATGTTATATAAAATTAATTTTGAAATTAAACCTGCCAGACCACTTAGCGATAAAAAGAAAAATATTAAAGCAAGAGCAGAAACTTTAAGAAAACAAGAATGAAAAAAAAAAGTACATGGAGCTGATAGTATTCCACCTAAAAATCCAGAAAGAGTATATAGTAATAATCCTAGAGCTATTAAATCAAGAGCCCAAAGACAACTATTAAAACAATCAATACAAGAAGATATTAATTAAAAAATTTAATCCCTTACACAAAGACTAGGGAAGCCATCACCAGTCAAATGGTACAACAGTGTGGGTGCCATCATTTCAGATGCTAGGACTACCCTCACGACCCTTCGGACAGATGTGAACCGGGCATCGGTGAATCTAAAGCCGGGCACTAAATAGTAAACATATTAATAAATAAATTAACAAGAATGAATTAAGACATTGGGGAATTTTAATAGAAATATTAATTTAGAAGTTGGCTATTTGCTGGAACACTCTTAGAGCTTTTGGTAAATAATTAAAAATCTAAAAGATTGAGTAATCAGCAGGGAAGTTTATATTTTAGGTATTAGTAGCCGAAAATAAAATAAACCCCTCAACGATCACACGCCAATATCCAGAACTAATATTTAATGTATTCTAAATACTGGATAAAGATATGATCTAAACCTATACTGAAAAGATAGGATAATTTGCGATGTCGACTCATCCTATCCTCCGGGGGAAGAAGCTTGGAAGGGTTCGGCTGTTCGCCGATTAAAAGGGTACGTGAGTTGGGTTAACACTCACAAAATATAAATCTAAAAGAATGAACAAAACAAATATATTATTAAATTTAAAAAATCCTTCTCCACTATTTGGAGCCACAGGTAATACTAAAATAAAAAATAGTATCGTTATTCCTTCTTTAAGTTTCACAGAAAATATAGAATTACAATCCATATTCATAGGACTAATGTTAGGAGATGGTAGTTTGTATAGAACTTCACCAACTTCTAATATTAGATTTGAAATGAGTCTAGGTCAACATTATGAATCTTTTGCTTTACATTTAGGAGAGCTTTTTAAAGACTACATGAGTAATCCAGTTAAAAGTTTAGAAATTAAAGGTAAACTTAAGACTTATACAAACTATAGATTTAAAACTAGAAGTTTGCCTACATTTGTTCCATATTTTAATATGTTTTATGAATACAAGGAAGAATTAAGTAAGTATGCAAAAATAGTTCCTAATAATATTAATGAGTATATGGATCCAATAGTATTAGCTTATTTAATAATGATTGATGGTAATTTCGATAAAGGGAGAAAGAGAGTAAGAATTTATACTAATAGTTTCAGTAAAAAAGAAGTAGAACTTTTAGCTGAAAGTATATATAAAAAGTTAAATATTTACACTGGAGTATTACATGATCGAAAAGATCAATGGATTCTAACAATAGGTGCTAAGAATTTAGAACTATTAAGAAAAATTGTCACTATACATTTTCACAGTTCTATGTTATATAGAATTGGCTTATAATAAATATATACTTTAGATTATAAAAATTAGCCCCCATTCTACTTTATGTCAAATAATTAGAACGGAAAACCGGATAAATTGCAAAGAACACTGTAATAATCAAGCAGTCAATTTGCAGCCGAGTGTAATTTAGTGTCATTGTCAGATTACAAAGGTTCAACGACTAATAGGTGAGTAACACAGACAATAAACCTAACACGAATTTCCGGCAATCATTATTTAAATAATGGTTGATGACATAGTCTGAACAGTAATGTGAATTGCTGATATAATGAATAAAGAATCATTATGCTAACATAATTGTTAATACGACGTGAGTCAGTATGGTCCCTATCTTCTGGAGGAATAATTAGTAAACAGGGGGAGACCTTCTAGTACGAAAGGATCAATAGGCTGTGTTTCTCTAGTGTACCAATTGTTTATATAACTAATTATAAAAATCTTTAAGAGTTTCTCACAAACTTTCAAGGATTAATTCTTTATAAATGCATAGTTGGGTAGCCACAAACATATTAGATAAGTGCTGAATGTCTATAAAGCAAGAATCTAACCCCTAGATACTAAAAATTTAAAATTCGAAATATAAATCGGAAATTAACAAATTAAGAAATAGACCATTTCTAGATAGGCTGCGAATGTACATATTAAAAATATTTAGTTTAGCAGTACTAATTAATAAAAAAACTTGATGTTAAAGGTTGTTATTATTTATTTAAAATATATATTATAAATTTAAATAAAAATTTATGTTGAAATAAATTATCCAAAGGCCAGCTATACGGCTTTACCCAAAGGGATTTAGAAGGGATAGGGTAGCCTTCAGCCTATCCAAAGGCTAACCAAAGGGTATGGTTGCGGCCTAAGGCCACTCTGAAGAAGGGGCGGTGGTGCACTGCACGAAGTGCCTGCTCTATGGCCGGTGGGCGGCTGCCCGCACTATCCAAGCACAAAGGTGCAAAGTCTACGAGCGCTGCTGAAGGACACCGATGGTGCAAAGTCTACGACTTTGCAGAGAGGGAAGGAAATACTTAATTTAAAACTAATTTTCCGTTTTTTATGTATTTTTTTAATTTTTTATTTTATAAAATCGAGGATTTTAAATTATGGGTTAAAATAGGTGTTGTGTCCAAAGGGATTTTTAAGGCCCGGGCCGGCCGGCTGCCCACTGCCCACTGCCCGGGCAGCCGCCCGCTCATTTTTAAGGGGGAGTATCCTAATTGGTAAGGAACTTTCCTTGGGCGAAAGGTGCTGCGTGTTCGAGTCGCGTCTCCCCCTTTTTTTCTATTTTTATTTATTTTGTAAAAACAGTCATTGAATTAATTAGATAATAAAGTATAAGTTTAAAGTTTTTAACTTTTGCTTACAACTATTTTTTTTAGATTATTATGGATGGCCGCCCTTAAAAACCCAACCTTCAATTTAGTTGAGCACTGCAAACAAAGCCTTCTCTTTTGGTAATAATTGAACAGTGATGGATAACCCTTCATAATACCCTCATTCTTCGTATAATTTTTGCATAACTGGGTTAAAATTTTTAATTTATGCTTACTTTCAAATTTATTCATCTTTAAATATTTATTATAAAAATAAAAATATAAAAAAATATTTATAAGGTCTTATGGCTGAGTGGTTTAAGCGAGGTACTGTTAATACCTTTTACAGAGGTTCGAAACCTCTTAAGGCCTAATTAAACTCATATAATTTTTTTCGTAATTTCATTTACAAAATTAAGGGGTAGAGTAATCTACTCTAGACTTATTAAGATTCCATTTCTGCTGAGCTCTTCCCTTTGCAAAGGGTCAACGAAGGCGATCACCAAAGAAATTTGATTTACCAAAGGGATTTGCATTTGCAAAGTGGGTGGTGCACGATGGTGCTCTAGACTTCTATGCGCCCAAAGGACAGGGAAGTTGTCCTGCTCTACGAGCTCCGTTGGTTTCGTTGTCAAAGTGTCCAACCACAGGGTATTAGCCTTCGCTCACGATTCACCAAGGGGCGATGGCCGGCTGCCCGGCCCACCCAAAGGGTCAACAAGGCAAGAATAAGAATCCACAGGGCAGAGTGGCCCCTGTCTGCACTACGAGCAAAGTAGGACCAGGGCAGCCTTAAAATTCCCGCCTTATTTAGTTTTTTTTTTAATTAAATTAAAATTTTTTTAATTATTATTTAAATATATTGAACATTATATTTTAATAATTTAGATTAAACGAACATGTTGAAATTTGGTAAACAATCTTCTCTTAAGCAGAAGTGGGAGTGATCCCTTAAGAGTTCGAGTCTCTTTGTTCGTAATTCTTTGAATCATTGATAGTGTTATTTAAACAATTTTTTATTTATTTTTGGTATAAGTTTATAAAAGGCTTATCTACGTATAAATTTTATCTAAATTAATTAAAAAAATACTCAGTTAAAAACAAATTTTCGTATAACAATAATGCTCTGCTGCAAATTAATTCCCTTTGCTCATTGCTCATTGTTCAATGGTGGTCGCCTTCGTTGGTCAAGGGTAGTGGTCTACGCCAACAGCCTTCTACTACCCGAAGGTTAACCTTATCATTAACCTTACAATAATTTAATAAAATAAAAAATAATAAGTATTATAAATGAATCCTTCCTCAATCTTAAACAATAATGTCAATAAAATCGATTGTTTATTACTTTATCTGCAAATTACAAATTAATGAATTATCGGGCGGCCTAAGCTAAATCTCACTAAAAATTGAAATAATATTTTTCTTTTTTTATAAATAGGGGTCTGCTCTACGATCACTCTAGGTTCAGCGAGCGCTATACTTTGTATATTAAACTTAAAACTTTATATTTAAATTTATTAATTGTGTGCGCCCAAAGGGAATGAGGGCAGGGCGGCCTTAAATTACCACTGCTGCAAATCAAATTTCTTTGGCCCTTAGAATTGAGCAGGGCAGCCATACTCTTAGAAGGGTAGAAGCCCTACCACCGCCCCTAAAATAAAAGTATGAATTAATAATTTCATTTGCCAGCCATCTTTAAACAAAAATTTTAATTTAATAATAAAAATTCATTTTTCTATAAAAACAAGGGTGCGGGCGGCCGTCCCTGCCCTTTGGGCACTGGTTAATCCCTGCTTAAAACCAAAATTTAAAGGCGAGATAGTGTAAAGGAAGCACAATAGCCTCATGAGCTATTAGACTAGGTTCAAATCCAAGTTTCGCCAAAAAAAGTTATAATTTCATTTTAATTTATGATGAATCTAAAAATCAAAAAAATTTAAATAATTAGATGATATTAAAAAAAATATTGATAATCATGTTTACTTTTTTAGAGTTTTTATATTTATTATAATAAAAATTTAAGGGCTGGTGTCTGATCTTCGAACACTAACTCATTAAATGTACTTTGAGTGGG